>MU227179.1:3402502-3427192 GCA_018584345.1 Thuja plicata
AAGAAGGCAGTGTACCCCTTTCCTTTGAATCTAACCTATTATACTTGTCAATCTTCTTTAGACGAGAGATTGAGAGATATTTGGCAAAGATAAGCTTGCATTTCTAAATGACTAGAATCTTTTTTGACAGCAAGAAATATGTTAAAGATCACTTACATCTTGGGCCAACATATATTCACGTACCCAATTTAGAGGAATATTGTTAAGGTCGTGCCAGATCAATAATGGAGTAAATCAAAGCTTTCAATCTAGAATAGGATGTAGATGAGAAGATGATGGCTTGGAAATGTTGGACTAAGTAATGGACCTATAATGTCTCGAGTAGGAATTTCATATAATTTATTAGCTTCCTTAATCTTATGCCATCTAATCTTGTAATTGTAATTGAAGTGTGTAATAGAATTTCTTCACCATATCTCCTCGCTAAATTTACTCCTTGATTTTACATATATATATATATATATAATATTAATTTTCTCTATCACATAATGTTGACTGAGTATCTATTTTGTGGATTGGATTGTGGAGAACGCTGACTGGATATTCCAATTCCTCCTTCCATATGCAAACAATCAAAACTGTATTAAAATAGTAAATCAATTCCCTACGTGATGAGCCAAGATGCCCAGCATGATCACTTCATGAGACATCAATATTGTGCATCAATATTCTAGAAGATCGACAACTCTTTCCATCTATCTTGATAAGGACATATTGTAATATCTTATAAATATGAAATTATGCATAGAAGGGAAGTCATCAGATGACGGCTATGTTTGCACTAGGTGGATACACACAGACCCCGAACCTTCCCTCTCTCCATTATGAAATCTCTTTCTATCTTCATTGAGTGCCAAAATCTATTGCGGATTTAACGTGACTATACTTCCAATTATAATTAGTGCATTTGGCTCTTGACTTCAGTCTATGTCTATCGAAGGGTCTCCTCCCTTTTCCCTATCATAATCCTCTCATCTTTGATTGGTAGCTTATTCCTCTGTTGTGGCCAATTCTGAGTATTAACGCTTCTACGTAGACCAGTCAATGGGAGTAATTGCTAATGGGAGTTGTGTTCGATGGGTGATGTTACTTAGTCGACACTCATAGTCCATTCTCCCGATTTCCCCCATTATATCAACATATCCCATCAAATCTAGGGCTACAACAATTGGGGGAGGTGACAAAGAAGATCATAAGAAGGCGATAGAATTGAAGAATACACATGGAGGAGGAAGCTTCAGCCAAGAAATCATAAGTAAAGAAGGTACTAGTTCAAGATGAAGAAGGAAGCTCTCAAATCCCCACCATAGATATTTGTGGAAGGTATCAAATGGGATGGATAATGTCAGGGCAACGACTATAAAAATAACCCTAATTGATAGAATAAAAAAATCTATCTAAAATAGAAGAGAAAGAACTTGAAATACACAATGTAGAAAATAATTTCAAGCAAACAATGACTTACAATAACAATATCAGATGCACAGTCGATCCCTCCTCCCGCCCGCAAACGCTTCGGTAAACAATGAGTTTCAATTTTTACTTTTTTTTGTTTATAATATGCATTTGTCGATTATTCGACCTTTTCTTATCCCTTAAGAAATTTTGACCAAATCGTGCCCATAAACAAAAAAAATGAATCTAATAAGCCTAAAAAGGACTTGGTCGGAATTAAAGGTCGAAAATTAACCTCAAATGTATTAGTGCCTAATCAAGAACCTCAATAGCTCGTGTCAATCGAGTTATGGTACTGGCAAATAAATCCTCCCTACCCTCTCTAGAATCAGTCGATCTATGAGAAGAGCGGGAACTACGACCCCCATGTACACTGGCATCTCTAGAATCTACAGACAATGTCCCTCTACCCGATGCCATGTGATAGAAAAAATAGATGTATATATGCTCGAAACTATAAAGAAGAATATATGTCTAGATCAAGCTGCACATGTACATGGTCCAATTCTAATTTAATTATATATTTTTAAACACGTGTTACAAATAAATAAACTAGAAAACACTTGAATGCATATACATTTAAAAGAAAAATGATTTAAAATCATATATACATACATGTGCATATATTTTCTAACGAAAAGAGCTTTTGAGTTATGGATCAATTTTGTCTGTAGGTTTACAACTAGCCTAGTTGAATGTAAAATAATGTTTTATGTTTAGGTTTAGGGATCAATTTGGTTTAAATATCAATTAGGTTTAGGATTAATTTATTTCTGGTTAGCCAGTTCATGTTGGTTTTTAGCACGTTCTAGTTGAAGGTCGGGGTTCATGTGTTGGTTGAACATGTTAGGGTTTATGTTTATGGTTAATTTCTCAATTGAGTTTAAGGATCTACTTTTAAATTAGTTTTACATGGTGAGGGTTCATATATGTTTGTTTAGTGTTAGGGTTTATGTTGGTTAACATGTTCCAGTTTCATGTTAGTTTCTAGCTATGCCATGTCACGTGATAGATAAAATAGATTTAAAAAAACACTTGAATACATGTATGTTCGAAAGAAGAATTCAATTTAGCACGTTAAGATTTATGTTGATTTATGTTTTAGTTTCATGTGTTGGTTTCATATTAGGTTTCTGTTAGGGATCAATATGGTCAGGGTTTCATGTTAGGGTTCATGTTAAAGTTTGTGTTAAAATTCATGTTTCAGTTTCATGTTAAGGTTCAAGATGTTGGTTTCATATTAGGGTTTCACATGTTAGGGTACAATGTTATGTTTAATACGTGAACGTTACATAATACTAATGTCTTGTAGTTCATTTTCCTAATGTTTTGTAACATTTTGCTAAGGTTTTCTTAGGGTTCATGTTAGGGTTTAATATGGTTAAGGTTTCATGTTTGGGTTAATGTTAGAGTTTTTAAGTTGATTTATGTTTCATTTTTATGTTAGGGTTAATTTGTTAGAGTTTATGTTGATTTATGTTTCAGTTTCATGTTGGATTTATGTATTATAATATTTTCCTAATGTTTTGAAACATATGTAATATAAATAAATTAATTAACTAAATAACATTTTCCTAATGTTTTGTAGCATTTTCCTAATGTAAGATTTTCCTAATATAACATTTTCGTAATGTTTTGTAACACATTCCTACTATTTTGTAACATTTTCCTACTATTTTCTAATATTTTCCTACAATTTTGAAACATTTGCAATAAAACTAAATTAATTAACTAAGTTCTAACATATAATCTTAATTGAAAAAAGCATTAAATCTACATAAAATAATATTGTATATTTTCTAAAATTAAAAATAACAAAATTAAAACAAAAAACATCAAATAATAGTGCAACTACATTAATTTAACTAAAGAAAACTTTAAAACATTTAAAAAAAAAAAACCAACCTATTTTCGGCTGAAGTACCCCTATTCCGCTCCGTAATTCTCGGAAGGCGCTCAGTGCAATTGAGCCGCTCAAACCCAATTTCGGCCTATATATAATTTTTACGGGTTCCGACCGAACATGTTTCGGTCGAACCTGTTTCAGCCGAAACCCACCTGCCACATCGACGCCATATGGCACCGCGTGTGCACCACATATGTACGGTTGGACATGTTTCGACCGAAACGGGTCCGGATGAAACAGGTCCGGCTGAAACAACCCAAATGGTCCTCAAGTGTGACACAGCTCTGTACGTTTACCCTCCCTTCAATTCACTTGTGGTTCTAAGTAGCACTTTGGGTTCTTATTGGATTGCGACAACTTTGTCGGGAGTCGATGAAGGTTGCGAAATTGTACCAAATATTTGACGTAGTTCCTCAGTGTCTTCTTTCACTTCCATAATGAATAAGGAAACTTCACCAACTAGAAAAAATCAAGAACTGAAATCTAACTTCAACATAAGAACTTTTTTGTCATACATAAGAGGTTGTGAAAGGACTATTAAGTTTCAACAAGGTTATGAAAATCATGTCAAGGAATGATGAAGGTTTTAAAACCTTGATAGGACTTTGATGCCACCTTTCAAAAAGGTTTCTTTCAAGACCAAAGACCTAAACAATTTCATCAACAATGGATACATGTTTTAAATTAAAAGATAAGTTGGCAAGCATTTTATTTTAAAACAAAGAGGTTGTGAAAGGGCTAATAGGGATAGACAAGGTTGTAAGAACCTTGTTGGGAACTGATGAGGTTGTGACAACCTCTTTGAATGTTGACATGAGTTATGAAAACGCTTAGTTTTGTTGATGGATTCTCTCTTAGAATAACTCGAACAATGTGAAACTAAAAATTCTCCAAAAGCAACTATTAAAAAACAACAAAAGCACAACAAAGTTAAAGTGAACTGAAACAAAAGCTTGAAATATTTTTTGGGTTGATATATGATTACTCGTTGATTTGAATGCTCCTACATCAACTTAGCACCTTTATACTTAGACTCATCATCATAATATCAAGACAAAAAATGCAAGATAAAAAGAGAGAGAGAGTCCTCTATTTGTTTCATATCTTCTTCTTCGTTTCATTTTCATGATTAGTATGGAGTTCTTTAAAAACATCCAAATTAAAATCAATTAAAGTAAGTTTAAATTATTTACTCTACTTTTAATCATAACGCATCTTGGCTAGGCACTCACCTCTAGAGTGGTACTTTACAAAATCTGAGAAATATTTGGCGAACAAAAAGTTACATGTTTTGGTTCATCTTCCCATTATTATCCTTACTTTTTGTTCTTTACATCACTAGCCTCATGAGATTCTCATAAATTTCTTCCTCGTGGGAAAATAAAATATGTCAACACTTGTATTGCAATTATAATGAGAGATGTGTCCAATTTCAAGTGGGTGTTGTTCAGATGATAATAGAGATCTTGGTTCCTTTAAGTGTAAAAAAATCATTTAAATGATTATCGTATTGAGTTACCTCAAGGTGGATTCTATCTCTTGTTTCATGTTGTATGAGAGTGGATTCCCAAGTTAGACGCTCAAGAAACATAAAATACAATTCCATAGTCCTCGATAAGCTATTGAAAGGGGATTGAATGTAATATCTTGGAACAAAACAATGGATTATTATTATTATAAATCTTGAAGAAATAACTATGAGAAAAATTCCATCAGTACATTCCCAAACCATAAATCCTATTATAAATGCATTAGTATACTCAAAAGAGTTCTCTAGAATGTGGATGAATTTGGAAGCTTAGGGAGAGGATTGGGAAACAAAATAGCTATTTAGGGAGTTAATGAATCAAAATGAAAATATTCATAGGGTTACTTAATGGTGGGAATGAATCTATCACTTGCATGAGTAGGATAACTACCATTTTTTATGTCATTAGTTTTTCAAAGTCATAAAACTTAGTGGTCATGTGAGCATATGTATCCTTCACATAAGATTTCCAATTAAAGGGTTTATTGTGATGATAATAGCGATTATATAATTCCCTAAACTCTAGGTTGTGATGAGGTACATCTCTATGAGGCGTATAGATCTTCCTCAATGTTTCTAAAGAGGGTCTCCTCTAGCACTCCTAAATAGAGATGGAAATAAGGGCAAATGGAGAACTTTAAATTATACATATTTAGATCACAATGACCTATACTATCTTAAACAAGATCCTAAGCAATGTTTTTATTAAGATAACAACATGTTTTGAAAGGGGCCCGAAAGCTTGTACACAGTGGGATCTTAAGATAGAGTAGTGATAGATCCCAAAACTAGATAGATCAACCAAAGCCTAAGAGGGTCACTCACCACCGAGAACACCAAAGAAACTTCCCAAAACGCTACAAAAGATGAAACATTGGAGAACAAATGCGCTAGGAACGAGAACTATCCTTTCGTCCCCTTCATATGGGAGCGAAGGGTCACGTCAAACAAAGAGGAAGACTTTTTTTAAAAAAAATCCTTTACCAGTAATCCAACCATTTTCAACCTTGGCAGTCGCATCCTGCTAGCACAAAGGATCCATAATTGAAGACCCATCTCCCAGCAGGGGAATAGAATCTTCCAGCGAAATATCCAGCACCGAGCCATCAATAACCCCAACCATAGATCTATCTGTCACAGGAGTTGCCGAGTCAGAATTAGTAGGACCCAACACACTAGCCAAGCCAGCATCCCCAAACCCAGCAACAAAAATAGCTGAAAGCAAAGGAACAGGTTCAACACCAGCAACGGAGCCACCAACAGACCCACCAGCAGCAGCAACCAGCAGAGAAAGAGCAGAATCAGTTCCAGCATAAACAAAGTTATTACCAGCTGCCACCATAGAAGGGGAGCTGGAGGAATAACATAACCATCCTTCTTACCAGACAGAGAGGAACTTTTCCGAACAATATAATGTTGTGTAGAAGCCCCCTTCCACCAAGAGGGAGACAATTTCTTTTTCTTAATTTCCAGGCCACATTGGGAAGAAACATGGCCAGTCTTAAAGCAACCACACAAAAATAGAAAAAATCATTGTGATCTTAAGATTCTACTAAAAATTTAAAATAAAAGTGAATTACTTGCTTGCCCAAACATTTGTAAAAAATTAGATGATTGTTAACCTACAAGAAATGTGGGTAAAAAAATTAATAATCGAGGCTTTCCTACAAGTTCTCTATGAACTAAGGTCTACGTGAGAAGTTACACCACTATACAACAAGGAAATCTAAGATTTATATATAAAAATACAATTGAGAAATGTCTTTTTGATATTGATAAGTAGGATTGAAGGGCTTGATCTTTTTGTACATCAAAAAAATCAAAAGAAAAACAAAACATGTACCACGAGCACTAGCACAAACTAAATCACTCCTAAAGAAAAAAGGAGAGGTGAAATTACAACCATGCTCTAAAAAAAACTACAAATAATAGATAAAAATAGGAGCTTGGAGTTCCCATTTAGGCAATTCCAAACCTCGCAACATGAGTTTGGGATAAAGATTCAAGAATATTTTTCTTCCTCGTCCTAACAACATCTGGAGAGATGTTATTCTCTAAATCCTTAAAATGGGGAGAAGAAGGGAGGGTCCCCATAGAGCCCATCATAGAACAAATGAAGGACAATAAATTGAAAAGGTGAAGATAAATGGAGGGTTAAGGTTTTCAAGGAGCAAGCCTAGGCATGTCAAAGCTACACCAGAAGCTAAATAGCAATCCTCTTGCAAGGACTCGTCATTTTGAGCGGGGTCATTTGCCAAGGAATCAAGGGCATGGATAGTCAATTGATCTTCGTTGGCATTCTCCACCAAGTAGCAGTGCCCCTGAATCTAAATATAGGATCATTTTGTACCTAAGTGACTAACGGCAAAGCATCAATTGCATCTTAAAGGGAGAACCTCATAGTCAAGAAATGAATAGAACACATATCCCCTACAATCAAAACCACGTCCCTATATAGACTTGGGGATAAAAATGTCGACTAAAACGTGAAAAAAGTATTGTGTTCCCTATAGAAAGTGGAATTGTCAACCTTCAAGAAGCATCCAATAGAATTGTCTATGGCCTCGTAGCATAAAGCCTCCCAAAATTGGGGACGGAGATTCATAAGTCTTAACATTAAATACGCATTAGAGGTTGTGTAAGGGGGTTAAATAAGATGGACAATGCTTTAAGGAGAAAATGTTCTCTCTAAGACCATATCTTACTATCAAGCACCAAAACTCAATCGTATGAAGAGGCAAAAGAAGCAAAGCAAAAACCCTTTACAAAGGAGAACAACTCAATCTTTCCCTCGACAACAAGCCTCCAAGAATCCAAGACCCATTTGTGCAAGTCATGCAAATAAAAGGTCAAAGATTGTAAAATCTACACACTTGACCCCATTGTCCACATCCAAATACAAATCATCATTGTGGAGGATTTGGCACAAGGGATGGGCCATGTTTTCTCCATCAAAGGTTGAGTAAAGCCTTCAACACCTGCAATAAAAGAAAACGGCCTCCAACCAACAACAACAAAGTCTTAGCCACTTCAACAAAAACATCAAATGAGGGGCACAACAAGCCCTAACATCATCACTAGCTTGGCTAGTGGCCCTCAATCCCCAAAACCTAGTCAAAAGCAAGCCAACAATGAGTCCACAGTTAAGAGCAGTTTGATACATGTTGCCAAAGGGCAACTTCATCGTAATGTTCAAAAGAAAAAGCCCCACAACTTCCCAAAGAAGACCTACCCACAACAAGGATCTTGTCATGGACGAACGAGCCAACCATTGCAAGAGGTGGGATGAGATTTATTGATCAGGGAACGAAAGCAAGAGTGTCATTATTGAGAGATATTTTAATCTACACGTTTCAATTACAAACGTAAAAAATACAACATACAAAAAATAAGATGACAATAACTATGATTCAACCAAAAGATCTTATGATTTTTTTTTCTAGTTTTTGAAATATGAACAGTAGGATAAGGAAATGCATTCTGCATGACATCAATCCATGCATTAACAATACAAAAGACATAATGAAGATGACATAATTTACTAAAACATATATTGCACATGAAAGCAATAAATCAATTACACCATAACCCTTAATATATGTAGAAACTACTAACCAATTTTAAAATTTGTAAGGTGGTCTGACATTGTTGTAAGAGGAAGGTGCTCATAATATTAAGTATACGAACAATAAACACATTACCAAACATTATTGACAAGTTCAAAAGGAACATCATTATTAATGTGGCGTAGTTACAAAATGGAAAGGCATGCAACAGTTAGAAATAAGTCTTGCATATGATAGCTAGCTTAAATTCTTATATATGATTGTTAGCATATATTTGGCTACGCTATTTGAAATTATCGAGATGGGTTACGAGAGGTAGTAGACTTGAGCAATAGTATGAATAAGAGCAATTGTTCTTGATGTCAAAAGGTTAAGAAGTGAGTATACATGGAGCCTAAAAAAATTAAGGGATGTATTAAAAAATATGTGATCTTAAGAACATAGACAAAATTGAAATATTTAAAAAATATCCAAAAATCATCACAAGTGTCAAAATTGATCTTTGAAAACCATAATAATCCTTTATGAAGGATTGAAAATTTCTCAAAAGTTCTCAATGATGTTGGAAGCCTTTTATAACCCAAATTAATGATTGGGAGTGATTCTGCAAGGACTAATGGTAATAGGCCTAAATAAAGTAGAATTATATCTTCAGGTTTACATATAAATATAAATTTTGGCATTTCATGAACTTTGATTACATTCGAATCTCATTCAGTAAACTATCTAGAATTTAATTCTAAGATTTATTTTGATTAAGTGAAAAATAGGTTTTGAAAAGACCCGAAACCCTTTACAAAAAGGTCATAAAAGATAATCCATGAAGTCCTCAACAAGGAACGGTGCAAGCCCAAGACGAGGGTTTTATCACTAGGCACCTACAACCTAAAACAAACGTTGCACGAAAAAATTATCTTGCAACCTAGAACAAAGCAAAAGCCCAAAGGACGGAGGAAACCCCAGCCCCAACACCCACAAATTAAGATTTACCTTTAGCCATACCTTTGTGGGAACGAAGGGGCATTTCAAAGGAGGGCATAGACGTCTTGGATTTCTAATCCAGCCCTCCTCCACCTTAGCAACCACATCTTGCCAAGCCAAAGAATCCGATGTTGGACTCCCAAAACCTCGAGAGGGAAGACCAGCACCACCCGCAAAAGAACTAGAGATAGGGCCAACAACATTTAGAGAGACAAGGCCAACAATAGCATGTCTCTCAACAGTTACAACACAATCTTCATTAAAAGCCCTATCACAGGCATCAGCACCCTGAGACGCAGCTAGTGCATCACTACTGGGAGCAGAAGAACCAATCGAGATCCCAACATTCAGAGGGACAACAACACCCTCCACACCCCTATCAGCAGTAACCAAATCAGCTTGAGAAGAGACTGCGAGACAGTCCTCTATGACCACCTGGGAGAAACTCATATCAGACTTCTTTTCAACTGCATAATGTTGTTTAGAAGCACCATTCCACCACATGGTAGACCATTTCTTTTTCCCCTAACTGCAATGAGCAACAACATGCCATGTTTTAAAACATCTTCTGCATCTAAAAGGAACCCCTTCGTAGTCCAATATTTGAACCCAACTGCCCTTAGAAGAATTAATCACAATCTAAGTTGGGAGCCCTTTAGAGATATCCATCTCCACAAGAATCCGAGCATAAGTAAAATGCAAAATATCAGAAGATTCAACATCTACCCTTAGAAAATCGGCTTATGTATTTCCCACTTCCTCCAACAGAGCATCAAACCAAAGATGAAGAGGAAGGTGAGGAAGCCACGCCCAAATAGGAATCGTGTTAAACTTTTCAAAGAAAGGGGAGAAATCAGCATGCCATGGTTTAACCATTAGCGGGAACTTATCATCCCAAGTGAAAAAACGATCACACAAAATAACATTTCTAGCCTAAGCATTTTCAAATTTAGCAATGAAAAAGCCTCTTGCCATAGAGAAAATCTGAACCATACACGAAATGAAGGGTTCTCATTGTTGAGAGATCCAATCGTGCAACTGGGGAAGGTTGGGCCAAAAACCCCCAGATCTGCGGAGAACAACATGAGAGGAGAAGATGGAAGCATTAGTATCCATTTCCTTCTCCAACTCCACATTCGGCTTCACGGATGCGACATTTGAAACTGTATTAAAACTCCTAATTTCTTGATGACGCTTAGACCTAGAAGAAGCCCCAGGTCTACCAGACGCACCAGCTCCAGAACCAACAAGAGTCCCCACAGACACAGAGGCACCAGAAGGACGGGAACCAATCATCAAAGGGGCCGACGAAGGAGGTCAGGAACAACAGAGGGAGGGGCACCTGCAACCACTCTCTAGAGCTGGGAGCAGCAACTACAAACGACTCTCTGGAGCTGGGAGCAGCGGTTGAAACCCTAGCAGTAGAGGCGGGAGCCATTGTCTTGAACAAAATTCCAAGATTTGTTAATTAGCACTTTGCCCATTTGTTTTAAAATAAGCCATTATATGCATTATAAACAAATCTAAACGTGTGTCGAGCTGTAGCTAATGTCTCCCACATAATGCATATTACAACCAACATTATAAATTGAAATCCAACTTGAATTTGGTGGATTGTAATATTATTTTTTATTTTATTCTACTACAGTAACAGTCCGGTCACATATGCAAGAAGTTAGAAGTATACAAGGAAGAATTCATTACTCGTCACTTGACAATGCTCTCTTGTTCCCCACTTGGAAAGAGCATGTCGATGTGACAACAATGTGGCATGTACTCGCTTCATATTCTCACATTCTATGTAGTGTGCTGACAATGAATGCTTTAAAACATCAGAGCTTATTACATGTTTAAAAAATTTCATTAATGACTGCTCATTGCACATACTCCCCTGTGCACCCACTCAAAACCAGTATATCACATGTAGATACCATTGCATGACAATCACTAGCAACAAAAACATACTAAGAAATGTTGGAAGAATATATTTAAACTTATTTTTGTCCACACTTAGGTTTGTACCCAACATTTTAATAAAGGTAAACCCAGGAAGAGCCCAGCCCCATATACACAAATCAGCTGGAGCATAAAGCTAGAATACAACAGTCTAAATGGTGAACAAAACATATCTCACATGAAGAGAGATATGAGCAAACAAAAACAAACAGAAAATACTTTTGATCAAAGCTAGGAACTGGATGAAGCCCTCAAAAGTCAGAAAAAATAACAAGGACCAACAAAAACAGACAAAAGGTTTGAATCCAATCTTCATCCAAGGCGTCCAAATAGGGGGAGAGCGGGGATGAAATGTCTTTTCGCTTTTTCGAGGAGGAAAACCAGTCGGAGCACTCTCAAAAACATCCACAAGTTTTCTCTTTACCTTGAAAGGGGATTCCACATCAATCTTAGCAAAGTGGATGCTCCTATTGGAATCCAACTCCTTCCCTTATAAGTAGGTTGGGTATGTTCCAGAAGATGGTTCTCTAAAGAGGGGCTTTCCAGAACAACTCAATCCCTGCACAAGGAACCTAAAGCCTTCTCCAAGAGTTTGTTCTCAAAACCAATCACCTCCATTGCAAAATCATGAAATCATTAGAAAGCACATTCCCATGAACAACTTTGCACAAGAAGGAAAAGTGCCCAGAACTCTGGAAGTGATGCAACCAAGAGGACTCAAAAAGAAGAGTCTGCTCCCAAACACCAAGCTCGGAGAGCAATTTAATCCTGTTGAGCAACTCTGAACCAACATCAATGCAAACATAAAACCTAACAAAGAAAATATGTTGTAGATTTTGTAACATTACGGAAATAAACTGACCAATAGCGTCAGCAATACCACAAATAAAAACCTTCATCCCAACACTCCAATGAGAGCTCTAGAAGATGAATCCATATAAGAGCCAAGTTGATCTCGGTAGCATCAAAACCAAGAGACCATCTTTTCATATAAAGAAAGGCCTTACCAAGAAACCAAGGACCCTCTTGAAGAACTCTAGAGCTATCCTCAAAAGACTCGATGGAAATAAAAGAAAGTCATTCATCAAAGCAATCTTGTGGAGAGGATTAAGACCAGACTAGCATTCGGATGCCCAGCTGTGAATAAACTCAATGTTCGTTCAGCGGCCAAAGAACCTACCAATAAGAGCAGAATGAATGTTGTTTGAGGCTCTTTCAACTCATGCATCAGGGGCAGTAAGAACAGAAACACCCCCTTCTCCGTACACCTGGAACACATATAGGGGAGGGGAGGGCTCCTGAGGGTTGAGATCATCAACAATAGCCTTCTCAACATCTGGGTTCCCAATAGCCTAAACACCAAACACGAGGGTATAGGGATTGGAAGTAGGCACATCAGTGACCTCCCACCAAACAACCCTGCAAACGCCCAAAGTAGTCGCGTTCTCTAGCAAATGCAAAGGCAAACAAGGGGGTTGCTTTCACCAGGGAAGCTAGGCAAGTGACCTACAACGAATCACTAGGCATACTAGGAGAGCTCTCTCCCATATGAACCGACCTTGGAAGAAGCAGCATCCTTCCAATCACAGCCCCCAACAACCATAGACTTTGAATAGGGATCCAACAAGCCAGGCAAAGAAGGTGAATGAACATTTTGCAAACCCACCACAAGAAGGGGAAGGGGCAGCAAAAAAACCCTCGAGGAAGTTACCCAAGTCAGAAGCATTGGAAACAACATCAAAGCTTAGAAGACCTCATCTTCAGATCAGGAAAAGAGTCCATTTTGGCACTCCATTGGGCCTCCAACCACATTGCAAGAACTGAATCATCCTCATAAGAATCCATCTGAACACAACCCTCAGAGGTTATAGACTGCAAACAGGCATCCAAAAGAATATCTAGGAGCATTTCTCCCTCCTCTCTCCAGTACTACATCCCAGAATCCAAATCATCCTCCTCATAGTCACCTCTCCCAAAATCCAAATGCTCCTCATAGTTACTAGCTACAGCTTCGAGAACAGCAGCATCAGTATAGGAGCCCTCACCAGCATCATTGTTGGAAAAGCAGGCCACCACCACAAGGGAAAAGAAGCTGCCACCCATCCCAAGTCCATCCTCTTTGCACTTGTCCAATATGCCCTTGTTGTCTCCTGAATGACCCCCACTACTGTCACCACCATCACCATCTCCATTGCCTGCAGTTGCACAACCCCCACTTTCATCACTGCTGTCGCTAGCTCCATTGCTTAGGCTTCCAAGTTCCAATGTGTAACCTTAAACTCTTAAAGTAATAACTAAATATTTGATGCCTAGACTACTAGTACAAAGGCCATGTTTTACTTTTTATAGTGCACTTATCACTAACACATAATGTTACTCTAATGATTCTGCACACAACAGTATGGAAATAAAACCTTTTTTTTTTTAAATAAACAATTCGCGTAACATTTTTGAGAAAAGTCATCTCGGCCAACAATTTTACCTTACTACTCTACATTGATATTTTCAATACCATCTCTGGTACATACAACATAATACCCATTGTTCTTATTAGGGCCAGAGCACACAGGAGTTTTCAATATCAATATTGTTCTACATATTTCCTGTGGCATAGGATCAGGCTCTCATCTTGGACATGGGCACCCTGACCATTTAAAATACCTACAAAACCTCAACATCTCTTCGAAAGGATATTATCATTGAAACTTGTTAAGATTTGAAACGAGGGAAGTCCAAGCTTGCTTGTCAGCGACGTAAAAAATAACTTCTTAAATGCTAGCAAGTGCATATAATGAGGATGCCAATAACATCTTTAGCAGATTCAATAATACTTAGGGAAGTTAAAAGTCATCCTCATAGTATAAAATATGTGCATACAAGTTAGATCGGTTGAAGATGAAAAGGAACTCAAAGCTAGTATGGTGCGAACTTCCATCTGTCTACATTCTTATACCATCTAAGTGACCTAGAAGAGGGATCTACACACCAGCTAAATGGTAGACATAATTAATTCCTATGTGTGCATCGATCTCAACAACAGTCCTATAAATGATAATCCACAATGCCTGTTAATTGTAAATATGAAAAACTAACAAAACGACTTGAATCCCATAAAGCTGGATCCATGACCAACTTAGGAGTCTCTTGTTGTAAATCTAACAAATTACTAATTCACTCATTCTATTATGAATGCGCCATGGCATTGATAGAGCAGATCCACTATTAACATTTCAATAAGGATACAATCTGGGAATACATGATTAACCAATTAATACAGCTTATATTCATCAATAGAAACATATTCTTGGCATATACAATGTTCAATCTTTCATCAAAAAATAGAATCAAATAGCAAACAGGGATTTTGATCTGCTTAAAGGAGGTATAGCCCAAGATCAAATGGTTAGTGCTCCCAAAAAAATAAAATTTTATGGAAAGCTTGCTGAGGATTTCACAACATCCTATTCAATATGACATCAAACATGCTTGTATATCTCGTACTTTTTAGAACCAAAAGTTGTGTTCATTCACAAATCACACACACTTCAATTTTGCAGTACACTACATACAGATTTTAATCTGTGCCTACTCCTTTACAATAACCAGGAACATTTGCCATGTGCAAAATGGAAAATGTCCAAAGTCAATACAGGTCATTGGCAAGAAAATATATTCTATTCCATCCTCCATCTGCAAGATTCATACTTTTACAAGGGAATTTATTCAAGATTCGCTGCGAGAAGTCCAATAGATCAATCCACTGCATTTTTACACCAAAAAAATATTAGAGAGGCAAAATTAAGATTCAAAATATCCTCCTCAAGATTATAAATTATATGCCTTTTTTATGTACCTTGTGAGGACAAAAAAACACTGCAGAACACCCGCAACACCAGTCCATGATGAGTCAGATTCACTGAGAGCATCCTGAACCAACAAGCCAACTGCTCCTGCTAAAGAGACAAAAGATATAACGTAGGCCAAGAATAGCCAGGTTCTTGATCTGCAATGGTTAAAAAATTGATGTGTAAGCTGATGTTAGAAAGGCCACGGAAAAAAAACTCAGAAAACATGTAACTCTAGATATTGTTTTCTTGTTTCCAACCATAAATCATCTGCTCTTCTACTATGAAAAAGTGTAAATGCACATGGAATTTTTAGAAATCTTTTCTCATGGAGTTCTTCCTTTAACCATCCAATAGAATAGACCCTGTCATTTCCCAACTCAACAAATCTGAGCTGTATCAATGACATGACAAATGAGCTACACAACCACCATGTTCTATTGTAGCATGTATGGTAAAAAAATGCATGTAAGCTATAATGAGAGTATAATGCAAATAATGCCTAGAAAAGGTTAAACAAAAACCTGTTCGATGGCATTTCTACTTAAATAGCTGTAATGACAGAAACACTTGTGAATATTTCCAAAATCTGTATATGAGGTTAGATACAAATATCTGCAACCCTAAAAAATTGTGAGAATATTGAGTGTTCGGAGATAAGACCTAGTCTAGGGTGAACAATTTAAGAAACTATGCAGATGGTCCTGAAAATCAGCTTCCTTTGATGCAGAACAGAAATTAAGAAACTTGCAGACCACCACGAGACATTCTATTGAATCAGTAGCGCCCACTCCATATACCATTTTTTATCAGTATTATGGAGCTCCACAGCCAGTCTAGAAATGATGATCTATATTTTAATTTGTCATGAATTGAAAAGTTAAACAGCTTCAAAGCCATCTTTGACAGTTTACATAACTTTTCTGTATGTTTCACCTTCTAAAAAATCATAGCCTACAGAAGATTATGCTATTGAGCGACAAAATTGACTAAACAACAGAACAACCACCAGTCATTGATGTTGTTTAGGACGTATTTCACACTAAATGCTTTTTATTTATTTTAGATTTCTAAATACTTCAAGGAACTTCAACTGGAAATATATAAAATTTAAATCATAAGGTAACTTCTCCTAAGACATCATAACCAGATTCAATATTTTAAGGGTTGCTGTAATCATTACATTGAAAAGCCACGTGGTTTGAAGTTTTAACTTTATATTGTCGACAAAGAATTTGTTGGAAATGTTGTCACTGATGTTGAAGTGTGTTTCATTCAAGAATGGAGATTGATAGAAACATGGGCATTGATGTCACAGAGATTGTCTGAGATAAAGAATTGAAAGGATAAAAAAGAGTAGTTCATATTATCTCTTTCAGACATTATTCAATTCTGATGCATATTTTGTTGTATAATGGCTTTAAAATTTGGGATGCAGCTCTTAAAGTTACACCCATGGCTGGAGATGGAACTTTTCCTGTCCAGGAGTGAACATATTTATGGGATAGGAATTGCCCTAGTTCAAATTATGTATTTTTGCCCTACTATTCTAAGGCCCTACTATTCATTTGGGGTCAAGAATTAAAGGTTATTAATATCAAAGCTTGGGAGATTGTTCTATTGGCTTTAATTGGATGCCAAATCATGGAGTTTTATTATTATAAAAGATGTGTAATTGGAGGCTGACTTGTGGAATTTTATTAGTTTGAAAGAGGTGTAATTGGAAGCTGACTTGTGGAATTTTAGCATTATGATTTAATTTTATAGGGCTGATCTCTGTGTCTTATGTAATTAATTTTGGCGCCCAAAGGGATATAAAAAGGTGAAGCAGGTTTGTAAGTACGAGTGTGAGAAAATGATTTCTCATTCACACACAAAGCAAAGCAGATTTTGTTAAGTCTGCAAGAGCAGAATAATATGTCCATCCATTCAAGAAGCTAAATCCAGAAGGTGAGATTTTGCAGAAGAGGTTGGTGCCTACAAATTTTGTAAGTGGGAATTGGTGTATCATGTGAGTTGGTGCCTGCAAATATTGTAAGATCATTTTATGATAGTTGTGGCTGGATTTGGATAGTAGATCCAAGTAGTCCTCTATGGTTTTCCCCGAAAGCGTTTCCACATAAATCTTGTATTCTTAATTGTCTGGATCTTGCGTGTTTGCTATCATTGTGGTTGTTAAATTTAAAAAAAGCAAAGTTTGTCTGATAGCATAAAGGTTGTGATTATATAATTATATTATAATCATATTATAATATAATTTGTGATAATATTATGTTATAATATAATTATATTGATAATATATAATATATAATTAGATATTAATTATATGGGTTATAATTATATATTAATTATATATTAAATATAATTATATGTATTAATTAATTAATTGGGCCACATATGAAGTGTGGTGACCCTTAGTGAAGGGGCACCACCAATAGATATTAAGGGCTCGTTTGGTTGCTGGAATTAACAAATCCTAATAGGGCTAATTCTGGAATTTGCTCTATTCAAGAAGTTTTTAATCTTGACAGTCAATTCTGGAATATGGGTGGACCTGTTTGGTACACCAGGAAGATCCAATGCTGAGGCAGAGGAGATTGCAGACAGGGGAGGAAGAGATGAGGCGGTTGCAGAATTAAGCGTAGAAGGGAACTTTGAGTGCAAGAATGAACAATAAAGAAATTGAGATCTTTTTTCCAAAGAAGAAAGTCTCAGACCCAGTTGAAGAAAGTGCAAAATCTGTTTCGCTGTGAGGAAGGACATGATGGTAACGATGAGGGGAATCCGAGGTGGTGCAATTGCAATGATTTTGGTGGTAGTGATAGAGTTTTGCAATGCAGGAGATACCAACGACATATTCAGTCCATGTGAAGACATAGTGGTGCAGAGGAAGGATGGATTCATGTTTGGTGTAGCCTTTGCCGGTAATGGATCGTTTTACATCAACAATGTGGAGCTCGTGCCCTGTGATAAGCGTTTGGCTTTGTTGTCCATGACGTCTCAGGTGGCTGTCTTCAGGCCTCAGCTTGACCAGATTTCGCTCCTCACCATCAACACCTCCATCGGCTCCTTCTCCCCGGTATTCTTTGCGCTAAAAAAAACCCTTACGCCACGGACCCAACCAGTTTATCAAATTTGCAAAGATTTCAATTCCGATAAAGTGGAATTGGAATTCATTTTCCAATTCCACCTTTTTGGATGGAAGTTTTTTATCCTCATTTTGAAGGAAAATGGGGATAACTTTATTCCAATTCCGTTTTCAAAATGTGTACACAAACAACAAATTTGATAATTCCTGAATATTTAAGGAAACAAAAAATTATATAAAAATCTTCCTCTCTTAAGATAAGTACAATATAACAATTGCAGATTGAGATATCAAAGTGCTCGGGGGAGACAATTGTGAATTGTCTATGGCTAGGAGGGCAAATCAGTGCCCGTGGTTAAACGAGCACCATAAACCAACATGGTATCAGAGCCAGGTTATTGGTTGTGGCATTAGTGCTCACAGCCCGTGATCAAATCTAAGTGCATCGATCCATTTGCTACTGCCAGTGAGCTCTGTAACCTACGACTTCCTTGCAATTTGAGGTTTTGTGTGCATCTCTCTACCCGGGCTCGATTTCGACCTACGACTTCCTCATACTATTTGAAGGTGACTTCATCTGTTTTGACCAGTCTCGACAGTCTCTTGGGCATCAGAGTTATGTGAACAAAGTTGGCAAGCTTTGCAGATGCTCGTGGGGCGAATGTGAGGCTCATGTCTATTGATTCTCAAGGAGCTGTTATGTGTTTGGCATGTTGAAGGCTTGTGGCTTCTCAACGATTGGAGGTTGTCTTGGATCCAGGCACACTATTCTCAGCAAGTTCACATTGTTTGGCAGGGATGGAATTTACACAGCACTTTTATCAGATTGACGTTTGTCCATTGGTTAAGACCCTTTCATTGGTGGCTTCATTTCACTTGGAGACGATTTGTATTTGTTATCCAGAGCACCTGTATATATGCTCTGATCAGTGCTTGTATTCAGGTGGACAGAGATCGCTTACTCTAGCACATTGTCTCCAGGCGCTTCATGATCCTTGAGGCAGCACCAAGGGTTGTGGAGACATCCTGGCAGAACAATAGATCGGGGCTTTATGATCAGCATTTTTTTAATTGGTACCTTTACCAAGAGTTATCGACCTTTGTGTTTACGTAAGGGGCACATATTTTCTTCTTGACCGGATGTTTATTGAGGAGCTTGGTCAGATTAATGCCGAAATTCCCTGCGACATTTCATATTTTTAGCGGGAATAGTATTTTCGTGACGTTAAAATATAAGGTGAGCAACACAAATAAAATGGTATCACTATTCAGGAGGATACATGTGAGTCTCGAACATTCAGTGACTTCAGCAACTATTATTGAGCAATGAACAGCGATGGCTAGGAGAATACCATCGTATGCTACAAGTTCATGAACGGAAGATGCATCAACAATACATGCCGTGTGGATATTGAGCGATGATTGTATACAGCAATAAAGATTAAACAGCAAACTTAGCTCCTTCTGCAGCGTTGAAAATATAACAGCGATTTCAACAAGTAAGTGAAACGACAGACCACCCTCTCATTTGTATTAAACATATGAAAACCATCAAGTAGCTCTTTATCAGATACAACACATTACTGAAGAAGTATACAAATTATTCGAGTCAACAACTTATGTAAATACATTGGACCTATCAGTCTGGAGTAGACGGAGAACATACGCATAAAAACGGGAAAACTAATAGGAAACGACAATTTGGAACGTAAGAGGGTGCTAGATGGCTATGAGGAATTGCGTCAGTTACTAGGAAAGCCAAGGGTATCAACTAGAACTGTAAAGTATATTCTTCAAACATTCTATAATTCAAAAGAAGAGGTTCTCTAACCCTTGGGAAGGGGCAATTAGTTCAGAAAATGTTATATACGTCAAACTAGACGTGCAATCTCAAAATTATACCATATTCATTATATACGTTGTATGGGAGGATGTTTGGAGTTGTTGAAGCAAGCATGCTATAATCTCGAGTCTAGTTGCTTAAATGGTTGTTGGGTATAAAGTTTTTTTGAGATTGACAATATGCCAGGCATCTATAATAATATATATATATATTGGATCAAGAAAGATTGTAGGTCCTAACTGACAAAATTTTGTTGATAAGGGAAACCAGTAAAAGAAGATGCATTTGATTCTACTTAAAATCAAATTTTGGTATTGGGAACACACTCTTGCGATTTCCTAAATTTAACATTGAAATGTAGGTATGGCTAGTCACAATGTTGTCAAAACAACGACTATAATCACTAAGGGAAGGCAGCACTGAAACAGGAGATTAACTAATCATCGAGCATGTGGCGCCTTGAGGGCAAGTTACTTGGTGCTTGCAGATAACAATTAATATTAAGACCCTCTATTCTGGCTATCAGTTGCAGAGCTTTAAGTGATATCAGAGAGATATGACAGTATTTGGAGATATTTGGAGATAAATATATATTGTCAAAGTTTCATATAAATATTATTGCGATCGTGAGGAAATAACCACTCCAGAGATGCTGGAAGATGCTAGATGGATAAAGAAAGTGACCACTAAACTTGTGTTCAAAGGCTAAGTCATTCTTGCAGGTGTGAGTAGAAATCCAGTGGAGACTTTGTACTGTATTTACCTATTATGGTCAACATTCATACCACTACTGGTAGCATTCGGAACATCCATACACCCGGTCATCCAATTGTTTGGATGGTCAACAATCATCTGGAAGTAGACTCATAACCGCTATATGGGGGCTGTAAAAATTCGGTCCAAGCTTGGGACGGTGTCATGACACTCCAAACTATCTATCGCCTGGAGGGTGTTGACCTTTGACTACAAGAGATAAGATGGATCAAGAAGCATAGGAGATTGCAATCAAGGGAGAAAGAACTTGATGCTTGCAGTCATGAGACTGAGTTGATGGCTGAAAATATTTCTTCGAAGAGGAGGAAATAACATTCAGAGGGAGTCTAACAAATCCATCGAAGGCAACCTTGAACAAGGAGGTTAGGAGGTGAGGTTAGGAGGTTGACGCATGTACTTGGAGCTTCAAAAGGGAGCCACATTATCATGAATGTCTGGTGTTGCCAAGCCTGGGGATAAATCCACAGTTTATTACATTCACTCATGTTGCTATGGAATCAAACAAATACATTTGTGTACGGGAAATTGCTCTTGCGAACAATGTTGTGTTCATTGAACAAATAAATCATGTTCCAGATAATGAGTCTCTTGGAGCAAGATATCTTCCATGATTGGAGTATGTGAACAGGGTATGCTTCCGTGACAGAGGGAGCAACTAGAGGATCTGCATCAGTTGACATCCGAGGATCTCGATTCAGAGGGAGTGGGCCATGTCGATATGGTTTCTCTAGTGATTAAGAAATTGTAGCAGTTAGAGGACTATGATTCATGGGATGGAGTCCCATCATGTGTGTAGGCTGAAATGCCCTTATGCGGACATATATTCCTGAATAGCTTGGGGTTCATCAAGAGTGATTCAAACTATATTAGAGATATGGTGCATAGGAATGCTATTCAGTCAAGGTACATTATCACTGAAGAACAAACGGTTGATATTCTCACCAAGCCTCTTGCCAAGTAAAGTTTGTGCATATTTTGAGACAAGCTTGGAATTGTGGAGAACGAAGCCCTTGCTGAGAGGGAGTCTCAACATCAGTGATTTCTTGAGATGTACGTAATGCATTCCTCTCTGAGAGAGAAGTTTGAGGCATTAGCCCTTGTGATGCATTCTTCTCTGTCAGAGAGAAGTTTGAGGTGAAAGCCCTTATTCCACCCTCTGGGAGTAGCTATGGTGGATCCACCCTCTGATATGGTTCATGGTGGATGTCATGTGTGTGACTCCATGACTTCATTGGTTTATGGGCCCATGTGAACATCATTGAGAGGTGATGATCTCTCAATGGTGAAACACTTGTATTTCTGGTTATTATTGCAAGGTGACGACTTTACAATATTTGACCACACTATCATGATGGATATCATGAGACTTGATATCCGTGAACATGCCATGATGGTTGATATCTCTTCAGTAATATCAAATTGATATGGTGGACATCATGAGACGTGATATCTATGGATAAGCATTGATAAATGATATTACTGAGATATTCATGGTGGATATTACGTGACTTAATATCCGTGAATATGCCATGAGTTAATATCCTTATGGTAGGTATCGCGTGACTTTATATCCGTGCACATGCCATAAGGGTGAGTTTATGGTGGATATCATGTGACGTGATATCCATGGATATGCCATAATTCCTAATATCATGGTGAGGTGATATCTTTCTCTCACACATCTATTGTGTTCTCAACAAAGGATAGGAATACTCCTCCCTAGCTAAGAGGGAGTGTTAAAGTTATTGTAGCTATGGTCGGATTCCTTCAAGCCAACATAGATAGCATAAAGGTTGTGATACAATAATTATATTAATTGTATAATTATTATATTATTATTATTATTGTGATAATATAATTATATTATCATCATATCATAACATAATTTGTGATAATATATAATATATAATTAGATATTAATTATATGGGTTATAATTATATATTAAATATAATTATGTGTTAATTAATTAATTGGGCCACATATGAAGTGTGGTGACCCTTAGTGAAGGGGCACCACCAATAGATATAAAGGAAGGTTGTATCTTCCTCTCTTAAGATAAGTACAATATAACAATTGCAGATTGAGATATCAAAGTGCTCGGGGGAGACAATTGTGAATTGTCTATGGCTGGGAGGGCAAATCAGTGCCCGTGGTTAAATGAGCACCATAAAACAACACATCCAATGAAAATTCTAGACATCTTTGGTTTTGGACCCAATGCCCACTTAGAGACCTGTGTATTTTCTGCTTAACTTGTGCCTCTTCAAAATATTTAGATCCATTTCTTGGCTATTAACTAAAATTATCGCAGTATTCCTCTCAGAGTGTTATTCATTATTGCAAGTGAGCATTGTCTTCATGCTGTAGATCTTCAAAAGATGTTGCAACAGAATTGGTCCCATTTGCATATGGATAGAATCTAAAGGGTGAGCATATTGGCTTTTCATTTTAAATGGGAATAGCTTTCCTGGGCCTATACGCATGTTTTCCCACAAGTGCAGAGCCCACACGATAAATTATCTCATTGAAAAATGCTCAACTTTTTGACATGCACTCACTAATATTCCACAACCTTAGTTGTTGGATTCCTTCTTCCTCTTTTCAGCATCCTATTTCTATTCAAATCTCAATTAAGATCTACCATTCTACGTCATTTCTCAAGAAACTTATTTGTATCAAATTCTTGAATTTTAATTGTCCCCACATAACTATATGGAATGAGATTTTGAACGGGTTCAAACAAGTTGATAAAATGTTTGAAATTGTGGAATAAAAAAAATTACACATGCTTGGACAATTATCATGTTTGAAAAGTTCAATAACTTTCAAATTTGGAGAGGTTCAAAATGTTTTGCCATTTTGAACAAATTGAAACAGGTTCACAAAAAGTTTGAAACTGTGAATTAAATAAAAGCATATACCCGTAGAATAATTATGAAATATCCCAAGTGGATATTTACTCTGCTGCTGCTATAAATTTTATTTATATAATTATGTTCTCTTGTAAGTGTTTTGATTATCTTGCAGAGCTAGACGGAAGTTGCAGAAGTAATGATTTTATTTGATATTTTCAGAATAACTTGGTACAACGTAAAGATAGTAACAACAGCAAATAGATAGTAATAACAATAACTTGATACAAAGCATGTGAAATTCTGGAAATGCTTCTAGCTGTACCAATAAGTTTGATATCAAAATTAATGAAGTTTGGTACCTCAAATGCAATCGGCGTTTGAATATAGAAGCTGCTAGCAGCTGCAATCTTCAATAATTCTGTCCACAAAATCCAACGCCCAGCTGGTATAGATGGCTAAACGAATCTACTCACAATGGCCAATGCCAAAATGATGCAATCTACTGAATGCTGCAAAGATGATCTTCAATTTCTCACGCCAATGATATGAACTGCTGTAGCAACTCCATCAATGTCGAATCCTTGTGCAAGAACCAGCAAATCCAATCCAGTTGAGGGCTACGTCCCAACTCGATCAACTCTCAGCCTAGGGTTTGACGTCCTAGTGAGGGAATGCTCAATCCAGAGCCAAACGCCACATTATGTTTTTGAAAATGTTCAAAAAGATGTAAAAGATGTCCAAAGAATGACCCAACTTCTCCTTTTGTCTCCCTCTCAAAGCCAATCGAACCCTAAAGGAAGAATATGCCTTTTTTCTTTATTATAAAATGGCATCTTTTAATTAAAGGCTTTAATGTATAGGAAAAACACCCCTTTGCCCAATTAACATAACT
>MU227179.1:3439183-3456521 GCA_018584345.1 Thuja plicata
ATAAACTTAAATATCAAATATATTTTTAAATATATATTTAATAACTTATATTAAAATATTAAACAAATTGAAATGAATGAGCAATTGAATTTTAATTTTTAAATATTTTTCCCTATTCGTTTCTTTTATGAACATTCCCTCTCCACTGCATACAAAATAAATCACGTGTCACATTTTGTGTCTTCCTCTCATGGCGTACAAAATCAAATAAGCAGTGAATGACGTGGCGATATTAAAATTGAGGCAAATTTGTTGGAAATAAAATAGTTAAAATGGTGAAACTTGTCCTATTTACTTCAATGGACAGCATTTACACTAACACCAATCTCTTTAACATATGTACATTAAATTGAAAAGCGTGGAGTTATAAGGAAAATGTGTGCACAGGTGGGCAGAAATGAATATTAAAATTGTAATGTTGGTGGCCACATTTTCAAACTATTTGTGGTGGCAGAGATATTATCTGTTGCTTCTGATTAATGTGGTTACTGGCCAACGGTAGAGGTACTGTTTTGTGTGGCAAAAACGGTGTAAAACTATCAATGCGGTAAAAAAATGGAGGAAAACGATCAACGGTATAAAACATTTCAATCATCTTGCACGATTACGAAACGTTGTGCACCGTAGATATTGAAAGCTAAGTTTTTTGTTCAGAAAAGGAACGTCTTCGGCGTAATAATCTCATTAGGGGCCAAAGTTTCTAATTGAATTTGTTTGTGATCATACATTTTTGGATTCTCTCTATCTACTTTTATTTAGTATTTGATGTGTTGTTAACCCATATTTCGCACCCATTTAGTGTTACTAGAGTTATTAATAGCCCAAAAAAACCTAAATAGGTTTCCAATCTTATAGTTCTACTTCTTTGTACCTTTTGGAAGGGAAAAAAGTCATATCCAACTTCCCAATATTCTCTTCATGCTACAAGTTCCCAAATTAAACTTGTTGTTCAAGTCAATCATGTTGTGCCTTGCACTCAACCCCCATTTTTGTCACTTGGCAAAATGAGGACCCCATTTCTTTTCTTTTATTCTCTTAGGATTTTTGTCCTCCTAGTGTTTTCTCTTTATTTGTCCTTTGTGTTACTTTAGGTGGGTTTGTGTTTTCTTTCTCTTGATGCTCAAGCCTCGGGGTTTTCTTGTTTCAAATTTGAAATAGGAGATCCTCAATTCCCTCTATTATCTCTTGTCAAAGTTTATTGTACAGGGTTCCTTAATTTTAAGTTCAAAACAAGGACTCCCATGATCCTTGATCTTCCTTCTATGTCTTTTGTAAGGATCAAAGTTTAGGGGTTTAGAATTTTTATTTTGAAATCAGAAATCAAGATTCCCAATGCCTTATGCATGTTATTCTTTTTCCTGGCCTAGCCTACTCACGAGAAACACTAACCTTGCAACTAGATTCCCTCAATTATTGACCCCCACTACAAATATAATTTGCATTTATGAGATTTGGTGACTTCAAATAGTGATATTAAACTCATTCAGTTGTACCTTTAAAAGCCTCTTTTGGGCATAAATCAAATCATTTCAAGCACAACAAGAAACCTATTAAGGATATTTTTATCTAGAAACCCCCTAAAGTCTATTGTTCCTTACACATGCGATTTAAATTCTAGGTGTGGTGTGTAGGAGCATTAAAAGAACTAAGTTGTTGCAATGGAAGCCTTTCTTGGAATTCGGAGGTTGTTCCTATCCATATTTCTAGGTGGACTTTACTGACTTATCCTCTATCTCTTTCATGGTTTTTGTTTCTTTGTACTCGTGTTGGGTTGTGACTTAGCAGCCTTTTGCAACATCATTTTGTTTTGTCCACTTGGATTTTGCTTAAGGGAAATATAAGGTTCACTAACTTATACATGTAAACTAGAAATCAAGACTATCTTCCATTTTGATTACTTTTAGAATATGAAGACACCAAGAGATAAGTATCATAGACTAGCACTTTTCTCACTTGAGAGTCAATTCAATATCATACTCTTGGGGTTTCTATTCATTTGTTGTTTATAAGGTGATTGATTTACTAATTTGTTAAACAAGGTGGTTAAGACTAATTTTAAACAAATTATATTAACTGATCTAGAAAGTATAAACTTCATAAATGAAAGGATAATTATGTGGTGCACCTGAAATTGAACCAAGATAGCATGATCGATGTTGCCTTGGGGGTTTTTTCGACCTTCCAAATGAGTTCTGAACACAAGGAACTAAATTTGGTTCATGGCGGTCTATACCTACTTCCTACCAAATTTTAGTTGATTTGAGGAGGATGTTGTCACCCCTAGAAATATCTTTCCAAGACTATGGTGCCCCAGGCAACCCAATCCTGGGACTAGGTCACCCCTGGTGACCTACTCTTGAGTCTTTCTGATGAAATTGAAAATCTAGACTTGTGACTGTGTATTGAGCTAATTTCTTTCTGTCGTGCCTCCTAAAATTTGTAACTAAACCTAGATCTACATACACGAAGACAAAAATGGTGTTTGGGGGTTGTATAGGTGCTTGCCTTAGTCAAACATAAAATTGGACTCAACCCTACAATGTTGATAAAGTGAAATAGAGATATAAATTTGAAATACTTGAATTGAAATAGTTATACCTCTAACTGATGATGCAATGCTCTTAAGATAAGTTATTGATGTGTTGATACAATTTAACATGATTAAAACATCATGATATCATAAATAAAACAATACTTGGAGATGTCTTAAAGTAATTTGTTGCTCCTTGAATTAGATATATCCTTGAAGTCTTGATGATGAGATGTTAATGAGATATTACAATGAGATGTTGAAATGAATTGAGAAGGGAGCCTTATATAAGGATCTCAAAGGTAAATCACATGTTGGCCAACTTAGGAAAACAATAAATTTACATCGGGTAACTTTTTAGGGAGTGCAGGACCGCCAAATCCCACCTTTAAAATTTCACAGAAAAATCTCAAGAGTTAGTTTCCACACCCGAACCACTCCTGCCTAAAATTACCAAAATTTTAGGGGAAGTGAGATAATAGGACCTACTTATAGAAAATTACATTGTGCAAAAATATATGATTAGTAAATGGAGAAAAACGTGTCTTGAACTTTAAAATGAGGTAGGACTAATTTTACATTGAGGAGATGAAATAATTAAAGGGTGAACCTATAATTAAAGGCCCAAATAGGATTTATGGTGATATTTAATTAAGAGAGGACTCGTGATATTAATTTAAATTAACAAAGGTCCTATAATGCATAGGGGAATGATAAATACTAAAATGAGTGCTATGAGACTGTGAAATTGGATACCCTAATTAAAGGTATACAATTTACGACGCTACATTATGCCCCACTTTAGTAGAGTTTGATCTTAGGGTCATACTCAAGATAAAGTAGAAATGAAGAGATAGATAATTTGAGAGTGGGGAAAACTAGGGATGGGATAATACAGAGGGATGATCAAGCCCCCAAACATAGATCATATCAATATATACAAGTAACCTTCAAATATAAATAAAATAAATAACTTTAGCTCTAAAACACAAGATTCCAAGTCAACTAGTTGAAGAGACCTCAATAATCAAAATGTCTCAGGAGTTAACATCATTCTCAAGATGTTATTTCAAGAGCACAAGTGGACTTATAATCAAAACAAGGACATACACCAACTAAAGAGAGAAGATGCCATGATACAATGCTAGTAAAGTGTGTTATGCTATGGGCTCATAGTAGAGAGGAAGAAAGGAGCATAGATTTCACAAGCTAACAAGATGTGTTATTCTAGGTGATCCATGTGAATATTGGAGGAAAATTTAAAATATTCTAGCAAGTTTTATTATGATAATCAATTCATCCTAAAAGAAGGGTTTTAGTGCAAAGAGAGTTGATGTGCTAGAAAGTTATGTTATGCTAGTCAACTCAGCTTGAGAATCTACACAAAGGAGAGTTCAAATTGTCTTGCAAGTTGTGTTATTTAGTCAACAAATCCCAAAGATAACCAAAAAAAATTTGTATGCAAGGAAATCTACTAAAACAGTGCAAAGGAGAGTGACTTGGGCTTGGAAAGTTGTGTTATGCTAGGATACTAACCTAAAATATTTTGAATAAGGATAACCAAACTAGGAGGTCATATATGCCCCCCCCAGATGGAAAGATAAGACTATGTTGACATCTCAAGGAAGATAAGAACAAGGATAAAGACCTTCAACACCATAGAGATGTCCTTCAAGCAACAATTTATATATAATCCAAGCCAAAGAGGACATAATACTTTTGAGGCAAACAAGAGATAGTTGGAATAATATATCTTGCAACAAGTATATAGGGATCCTTTTGAGAGATACAAAAGAAGAGGAAGAGATCTTTTCTCAAAGACATCTACCTCCAAAAAAAATAAAGGAGGTCTTTGGTTAAGATAACATCTTTGAAAAGGGGGAGAAGACTAAGGATGCTCACCTTCCCTAGTAAGCAAATATTGTTAGGATTAAGTAATACTTAGAGGGGGGGTGAATCAGTATTACAACACTTTAAATTAAACTTATCAGATTCCAACTTAACCAAAAAAATATTGAAATTAAAAGAACATAAGCATAAAGTAAACAACTCATAACACCATGATTTTGTTCTCGAGGAAACCCTGGCCAAGGGAAAACCCTGGTGGGGATGGTACCCACAAATATGCACTAAAAGTATTGTGTCCCTATTAGGAAACCTAGCCCTATTAGGATCTAAGAATTACATTAGTACATTTCTCTATTAAAGGAATGCAAAACCCTGTTAAAGGTATACAAGCACACTACTCTTACAATCATAAATTTGTCTCTGTTACAATGCTTTATCAGAAATAAACTTATACAAGCATCTATTATGCTTTAGTAGTTCCATTTGTAGCTTTCATCACCTTCTATCAGATCATAAAATCATAATGCATCCATCCATTCCATCATACATTATCCATACTTCGCTTCTCAAAACCTTTCCGTATATATACTTTATCTCATACTCGTTCAGCTCCCAAATACATCACAAAATGTGATCAACACTTATAAAAAACTCAAATACAAAGTCGGCGATCAAAATTAACAAAATAGAAGTAATACCAAATCCAAATAAAACTTATCACGTTTGGATTCCATGTTACATTCCCTCAATCATTGCGACCATTCAACTGTTCTGTCTCATTGTCTTCGTATGACTTCAATCATCTATATCTTCCATCTCTGGACTAAAAAATACAAGCGACCTTAACTAAAGGTCTACCATATCCCAAAATGTATTCCTCTAAGCTTGCATGTCTTCATTCATCACACCCAGTTCTTGCTACCCAAAATTGTACTGTTGTATCTGGAAAACTATGTTCTGGACTTAGTCATTTTACAAACCTTACCACCAAAACTGTGTTCCACTCCAAGAGACCATACATAAATATTGTGTTTCCATAAATGACAACCCCACTGCACTCCTAAATGAGTCACTTTCCAACAATCTCTCCCTTTGGCATTGATGGCAACATTTAGTGAAAAATGACTAAGTGTTCAATACCAAAAAATATATATATTACACTTCTTTATCTCCTTTACATCTCTACTACTCCAAACTATATCTTCTCTATCTTTCCTCTATAAATTTTCATATCTTCTTCTCCCCCTTTGACATCAATGGAAAAGGTATACAAAAATGTAGAATACGTAACAAAATTTATACAACTGCTCACCAAAAATTTAGACCATCTTAAGTACATCTTGGAAAGAGCTTTCCAAGATCTTTTCTTCTTCAGTCTAGGTCTTCGACAAAATCTGACTCACATGGATCAGTCCATTCACACACAAAATAAGATGTCTCTACTTCCTTCAACTCAGTAGACATGTTTTTTGTGAGGGCCTTTGTTGTTCTCTCCATGTACGATAGATGTATCTCAAGAATTGATAGCTTAGGAGTGATTAGACTCTTCAACACACCAAATATTCCCATAACTCTCCCTTTCTCAGTTTACAACACACTTATCCAGTCCAAAAGTCTAGACACTTCCTTATCTAGCTCTAAATCAGTGTGTGAGGAGGTCTCACAACTGTGTGCCAGCTTGTCTAGTATCTTCCTATCAGGTGTGATGATGTCCTCAATGTTATGAATGTGTCTAATAGGATTTATACAATTGTTGTATAAATTCTTGCCATGTGTCACACAACTCTTTGCTTCAGAAACTGTATTTCCCAGTATGACCAAGTCCCATGAAATAGACTTTCATACTTCTTCTAACTTCTTTGCTAAGTATTTATGTACTGCCTTTTCTTCTGCGATCTTCTCTAAGGACTCATAGTGACTGTCAAAGTCATCCAATGCCTTGTTCAAGTTCTCTGTAGTGTCCTTTCCTTGGAAAGAAAAAGGCATAGGTAGGAGTTTATTGATGGTGTGAACTGCCCTTTCCATTACCCTTGACTTCTTCTCAGTTTTCTACTCTCATCTTTCCTTTTCTTTAACAAATGTGATGTAAGATAGTTTCATCATCTCATCTTCATCCATACTTTCTACATCTATACTTAATGACTTCTCTGTACTTTCCAACAATAGGACTGAAGAGATAGGTGTCATTGTTTCTGGCTTCACTTCAGTCTTGTTTCCTGGTTCCTTCACAACCTTAGTGATGCTCGCTTGCTCTTGGCTCTTAGTGGGCTCTTCCTTAGTAGATTTATTTGTATCAATCTTAGGTACACTATCAGTATTCCCTTCAAAAGGGTCACTAGTATCTAGCTAGGTGTCCAAAACCATAGGCACACTAGCAACAAAGAAATCAAGTTACTTTATAGGTGTGACAAATTGACTGTCATCTTCTCCATCCTTAGGTGAATCAATATTGATTACTATAGGCTTGGAGGAATATCCTCTTAGGATAGTTTTAGGATTAGTAGCCTTAGATTTAGGAGGTGAGGATTTATCTGGTTTAGTTTCCATTAAGATTTTGTCAATCGCCTTTTTGTATCCTCAATAACCTCATCATACTTCCTTCCCATTATCTTTATCAATCTGGACTTAACTCTTAGTAGGGGTTTTAGTGCATTTAGTATCCTTTCACGCTCATCAAACAATATCATTGGTAGCATGTCCTCAATAGATTTTTCTATGATTTTTTCATCTTCTTGTAGTGCTAACTTTTTCTTATCTCAAGCTTATCATAAAGTTCCTTAGGAATACTTCCAGCCATCTCAATCAAGTTCTTCTTGAAATCCAGCATGTGCTTTATTACAATGTCTTTTATAAGAATTTGATCATTTGAATCATACCTGTCATAAAATTTACTCACTTGATTTATCTTGCCTTGGTCTACAATTCTTTTCTCCAACATTCTCATGTCAGGTTTCCAGAGCTATCTATTCACAGGTTTATCTTGTGTTTTCTTCTCTTCTGCTTCTTTCTTCTTCTCCTCTTCCTCTTTCTTCTTTTCTTCCTTATTCTTCTTCTCTTCTTCCTTTTTCTCTACATCTGACTTCTTTTCTTCTTCTTTCCTATGTTTCTTAGGTGGGAAACTCTGTTTGGAGGACCTTGTCCTCTTTGCAGGGGTATCTGCTACCTTCACAGTCTGCGATGACTCCATAGGTACTTCTGCCACAGTAGGGGGTGGACTAGAATTTTTCTCAGTTTTAGGAGGTGGAAGAGCTGCAGGGGAAGAGCTCGCCACTCCAGATGTTCTTTCAATTATCTTTCTCCTTATTTCATTCATCTCTTCTTTAGTAATATCATCTTTACCTACTAGATTATCTAAAACATTCTCAATTTGCTTTCTCCTAGTTGTTCTTGTCTGTTCCTCTCTAATATTAGAGGATTTCTCCTCATAAGTACCACATCTTTCCTCTGATGCATCTATCACTGAAGATAACACATGCTCAACCTGCATAGTTAATACCTCTTTACTCAACTCATACCCCATAGGGTAACACCATTTCATCATCAGGTCTACTGCTTCAAAACACACACAATTAGTTTCAACCATGAAACATATTGTATCTTTGTACTTTTCTACCATCTCTTTTGGTATTCTCATTCTTAGTTTCATTTCTCTCTGCAAGATTTTGATTATCATAAATAGTTATCCATCTACTCATGTGTTGTTATGTCTATTGTAACTATTTGACAGTTGTAGGAAAGTGGGTTCATTGTCTCTCCATGCTCTTGGGTGAATACCAGAAAATTTATGCACAATGTATATATACATTTGTATCAGCAATTATCCAAATCTAAATTCGTTGGTCCTATCTCTCTTTATCTTCTTCACATTTTCCATGAATTGTTGTGCAAGGACTTCACAAAGATTATACTTGTGATTCTCCTTTACCATCTTATATGCCATCATTATAACACTAGTAGAAATTGAATTTGGTCAGTTGCTATAATGAAGTTTGTACCCTATTATTATTGCAACTAGTCTCACATCTTGCTGGAAGATGTCGACCATTATCATCGCCCATTTATCCCATTTAGAGTGGGTTAGGGTTTCCACTAATTTCTTGGTATTCTTCTCTGCTACAGGGATGACTCCATAGTTATCCATACCAGTAATGTCATGGATCAACTCACTGCAAATATTTACAGGTTGCTCACCGATCCAAATGAATTGGTCATATACTCTTCTCAATAGGATCTTGAACAATTCTCCTTCATCAAACTCATGTAGTTCTTTCATTTTCATTACACTTAGGTTCTCAAGATGAGTGAACACATCCTTCCATTTTCCATCCTCTTTAATCATGTCCTTCATTTCTTTGAAGATCTCAAAGTCTCCCAGAGACTCATACTTGCAATGGATATATGCCCTAATATCCTCTACATGTAGAACTTCATAGGGTGTCACAGAAAATGCACCTTCAGGATCGTCCTCAGTGGATTTGCAAGGGTGCATCTTAAACTTGTATCTAGGTCATTCATTAACATCAAAGATCAAAGGGGTGTCCATATTCACAAGTTTGTGAGTGGTCTAAATACCTTTTGATTGCTGAATCTGTGAATTCCTTCTTGTTCAATCGTTCAATGCCCTATATTTTATAGTCTTCTTGCACCAATCATTGCTCTATTTCAACTCTTCTCTTTGAATGGTGAATAGATAGATTCTTTTAGCTATCCTTATACTTCGTCGCATAAATAAACAACACAGTTCCCAATGAACTCATCTTTGCAAATGATCCAGTCGACTAACAATCTAGCGATTACGGGATATAGATTGTAAATCTATGTGATCACAGATACATGTTCCATAACATTCAAACATACTCTCCCTAATCTCGCAAGATCTTATTCCACATAAACAGGGGTTGGATAGTTTTTTGATATATCTATCCAATGCTCCCCCTAAGGCCATGCTTGGCCATCTAGGTTGATGTAGCAATGTTAACATCAATCGAAGACTCAATAACATCTGTTGACTCTCTCTGAGCCTTTTCTTCACTTGGTTTCTTTACCTTCCATACCTTACCACTGTTTACATCTTCTAATTTGAAATGACTCTTAAATTTATTCATGTACTCTGCAAGACTCTTACCAGTATCACCAATATTCTTCTTCACAATAATAGGTAGAGGTCCACTTATGTTCACACTTCCATTATACCTGCAAAACTTCACTATGTATCCTGGATTATTACATTTGTAGCATGTAGGAGGTGGTATGTTCTGATTAATCTATAGCTTACAATACTTTGTGATGTGCCCAAAGTTATTGCACTTGTAACATGTGATCTTAGCTGTTGTTTCTTCTCTAATGTAATCTTACTTGGTTCTTCATTGATCAGGCTTCCTACATTCTGTCTTCTTGTGTCCATATTCATAGCAATTGAAACAATAACCAGAGAAGGGTTTGTAAGTAATTTTACCTTTGTAGTCTATCTTCATGTGTCCAACTTTGTTGCATCTAAAGCATCTGCCTCTGAAAGGTCTGATATTCTTTTTAGGCTCTTCATGAATAGGTCTTTCTTCATCAATCTTCACTTCATATTTTTCTTCCAGAGTCTTAGAACATTCAGCTTCACTAAAGCCAACTCCAGTCATGTCTCCTTTAGGTATCTATCACTCTCTCTTCTCATCAATCTTGTCACTGCTCATATGAAGTTTTTCAATGTGTTTCTTAGCCTCAACAAGTTCTCCTTTTATGATTTGACAGTATTTTTCTATTTCATGATACTTGGTTCTGTAGTCATCAAGTTCAACCTGCATTTTTCCCATATGAACATTTGTATTCATTAGGATTTCTTCAAATTTGGTTCTTTCATCTTTTTCTCTCTGAATTTCTATAGCCATCTGAATGGAAGTAATTCCTTATCATGCTTTAAAGCATCTTTGTCTTGTTCAAGATGTTTTATCTAGTATTATGTATCACTGTCTGAATCTTCTTTTATCTTTTTAATAAGATCTTGTCTCCACCTCCTGGATATTTCAAGTTGTTCCTTAAGTTTCATGATGAAAATGAAAAGAACATAAGCATAAAGTACACATCTCATAACACCATGATTTTGTTCTCGAGGAAACCTTGGCCAAGGGAAAACCCCGGCGGGGATGGTACCCAAAAATATGAACTAAAAGTATTGTTTCCATGTTAGGATACCTAGCCCTATTAGGAGATGAGATTTACATTAGTACATTTCCATGTTAAAGGAATAAAAAACCATTTCAAAGGTATACACTAAGCACACTGCTCTTACAATAATTTTTTTTTTCTATGTTACAATGCTTTATCAAAAATGAACTTATACAAGCATCTGCTATGATTTAATAGTTCCAATTGTAGTTTGCATTACCTTCTGACAAATCATAACATCATAATGCATCCATCCATTCCATAATACATTATCCATACTTCGCTTCTCAAAACCTTTATGTATATATACTTTATCTCATACTTAGTCGGCTCCCAAATACATCACAAAATGTGATCAACACTTATAAAAAACTCAAATACAAAGTCAGAGATCATACATTACCAAAATAGAGGTGATAAAAAATCCAAATAAAACTTAGCACCTTTGGATTCCATGTTACACTCCCTCAAACATCACGACCATTCAACTATTTTGTCTCGCTTTCTCACTATCTTCGTATGACTTCAATCATCTGTGTCTTCCATCTCTGAACTCCAAAATACAAGTGACATTAACTAAAGGTCTACCATATCCCAAAATGTCTTCATCTAAGCTCGCATTTCTTCATTCATCACACATAGTTCTCACTACCCAAAAGTGTACTCTTGTATCTAGTAAACTGCATTCTGGACTTAGTCATTTTACAAACCTTAGCACCAAAACTGTGTTCCACTCCAAGCGACCATACATAAATGTTGTGTTTCCATAAATGAAAACCCTAATGCACTCTTGAATGAGTCACTTTCCAACAAATATAACACACTTTTGATCCTAAGTGAGGGATTTGTTTATGATAGATATACACTTTTAAGCAAGGAAGAGGTTATAATCAAGGATACACACCTCTAGGATAAAGAGAGAATCCCTTAGCAAAACAAACAATTCCATACAAGATAGGATGTCATGTGATAAAAAAACCACTCAAACAAGGGAGAGTGGATCCTTAGAAATGATGGGAGATTGAAACAATACCCTTGCTCCCAAGGCATGTAGATAAGGATAAGAAAGGCTATTATGTTGCCCATAAAGCATGCTTGTAGCTGAAATTATATCATCATGAATGATAATGAGCCTTCAAGGGACATGATAACAATGATTTGATGGAAAACATGTAGAAAGAGGCTGAGGAAGCCTATGAAAAAATGCATTAAGCTAGGAGTTGTGCTGGATGGTCTGCTGGTTTTTTTCTGGTAGTTTAGCTGGGAACTATGCTTTTTAGTCTGGTTTTCTGTTTCTTCGGGTTTTGGGTTGCTTGTTTGGGTCCTGCTCTTTTGTTCGTAGTAGGCATATCATGTTTGTAAGGGTTCTCATTGACTATCTTTATTATCCTAATGTAAAAGGTTTTGGGTTCCTTTCAAAACCTGTTTTTACCTTAATCAAAAACAATGATACATAGTAAGGAGCAACATAATATGAACTTAGATGTTACTTAAAATAATCATAATTTACACCACTCAATATTACATGTTATGTAAATGATATCATAATAATGAGTTTTTGAAATTTATAATGCAAAGCATGCCATTAATTAGTGGAGTGGTCATGATATTGATCGTACATACAAAAGAGAGAATTTTCAAGATCTTGTCTACATTTATTCTTTCATTTGGGTTAGGTAATAAACTTGGCATAAAAAGGTTAGACAAAATGTTATCTTGATTAAGATGAGGCATTGAAGACGGATGTTGCAGAGAATGGGGGAGGGGATGGAAACAAAGGAGGAGGTTGGAAACCTAAACCTTCCATAGGTAAGTGTTATGTACAATTCTCATGGGTCTCAATTCTTAGTTGCACACATCTTAAACCATGTCCAAGATTAGGAGTTGAAATTTTAGGAGGAGAGGGTTGAACAAGTGGCACACTAGACCCTTTCAAGGCTCCAATTTTAAATTTAGGAACTTTATATTCCCTCACAAAACATTGTCTAAATTATAATAAGCCTCAATCATCTTCGAGGGGTTTCTCGACGGGTAGGAGATGGTGTACCAACTTGTATTGATAAAGAATATAAGAATGTTCCAATTATAAACAACCTTGTAATTCATGATTGATGTTAATGGTATACACTATATTGTCATGAATAAATTTTACTTTAAAATAAAGGGTCAAAGGGATAACTTGCATAACATGCAACCAATGTTTCCCTAGAAGAAGATTATAAGTAAGGGTATCGAGAATGACATGGATACATGTAGGTAAAGTAATAGGACCTATTGTGATAGGTAAGGTTATGGTACCTAATATTTTTGAGAAACAATATCAAAGCCATGTTCTATAAAGGGAATCAAGTTGAATAAGAGAAGTATCCATATTACTTTTATGTAATAAATCAATGCTACAAACATTAAGACTGGATCCAATATCAACTAAGGTTCTTCTAGTAGCATTTTTATTAATAAGGATTACAATCATAAAAGTATCATAATGATTTTAAACTTCTAAAGAAACCAACTCATATTGGGAGAGCACAATGTCAATTTTAGTTGCATTCATACACTCCAACATGACTACCACATCATTAGGTCCCAAATGGGGAGGAACACAAGTCTTTTGTGAAGCATCTCAAAGCATGGTATGGTATGTGGGTAAAATTTTTATCAAGTCCCAAAGATATATCTAAGAAGGAGTTGCACAAAGTTGTTCAATAATACTATACTCCTTACTAACTTGTTGTGAAGGATGAGGGGGAGAGGAGGAAACTGTTGAGAAGGGGTAAGAATATTTGAATCTTGATTATTGTTTTGAGTGTTATATGTGTGAGATAGTGCATGATAATCATATTGTTGAGAGCCTTCTTCCACAATCACTGGTTTGTTTTGAAGGGCATATTGACGAAGGTGGACAATAATATTTGGCTTCTCACTACCCAAAACATGGATGACATTGACTTGGTTAGGTTCTATTTCTCAAAGATTTCATTTTTGGAAGGGAGAGCATCAAGGGTATTATCCTCTTTCTCCAAAGCATCTTCATTAGCGGTACAAACTTTAAAAGAGAGACATAAATAACTCATTAATGCTTCATATCTAGAGGGGAGATCATTGGAATGAATATAAGGTCAAGTTAAATTAAGGGAATTATCAACCTTATCAATCTCCTCTACCACAAGATCATCCTCTTTACCAAGGTTCTTGGGTGAGAGAATAATCAACATCATTCTCTAATGGTTCATCCCAAATAGGGAGATCATTAAAAATATATTCTTGCACCAATATGTCCTCATGGATAGGAGGGTCCTTAAGAGATGGATAAAGTGATATAAGGGAGGCTAGGCCACTATCACTTCTAAGAAGTACATGCATTATGAAACTAATATGATTGAAAATATGGTGAAAACATGTGTTAAATGCATGAAACAATATATAATTTTTTTATTTTTTTTACTAATGCAAATGTTTAAATAATGGAGGAAGGATCTGCATGTGACAATTTCATGCAAAAACAAAAAATCATAAGTATGCAAGATGTAATACGTATCAGGCTCACCAAAATGGAAGGTAGGGAAATAGGATTCACTAGCTTATGCATGCAAACTAGGAAACTAAACCTATCTCCCATTTGTATTACATTTAGAATACAAAGCCACCAAGAGATAAGTATGATTTACTAGAAATTTTCTCAAGAGAGTCAATTCAATATCACTCTTAGGGCTTCGATTCATTTATTTCTTACAAATGATTGATTGCATAATTTGATAAACTAGGTGATTAAGATCTAAGTCTAAATGAATGATATTAATTGATCTAGAAAGTGTAAAGTTGCACCTCAAATTGAGCCAAAATAGGATGATCCATGTTGTCATGGGTTTTCTATACCTTTTGGATGAGTTATACACACTAGGGATTGAATCTAGACTTCTGAGGGTTTGTACCCGCTACCTGCCAAATTTTAACTAATTACAGGAGGACACTGTTCAATGTAATCAAATTTCCACAATCCATTAGAATTACAAATATCAGCTTTTGGATTTGATTGTGTAGACATTGTTGCTCTTGGTGACAGTGTCTTAGATCTATGACACCTCATGCAACCAATCTTGGGACTAGGTCTTCCCACGCGACCTAGTCTTGATGCTTTCTAATAAAATTTAAATAGACTTGTGACTATTTATTGAAATTATTTCTTTCTACCACGCCTCTAGAAACCATCAACCGAACTTAGATATGCATATAAGAGGATAAAAATATTTTCAAGGTTTGTATAGGGGCTTTCCTTAGTCAAACCCTAGCTTGGACTCTACCCTACAAAATTGATAAAATGAAATAGGTAGATCTAGATTTGAAATGCTTGAATTGAAACAATTATACCTCCAATTGATGATGTAATTCTCTTCTCCATGTTTTGATGTAATAACATGATTAAAACATCATGAAATCATAAATAAAATAATACTTGAAGATGCCTTAAAGTAATTTGTTGCTCCTTGAATCAAATCTTTCCTTGAAGTCTTGATTATTAGATGCTAATGGGATATCACAATGAGATGTTGACATGAATTGAGAAGGAGGCCTTATATAGGGATCTCAAAGGAAAATAAACTTTTGGTCAACTCAAAAAAATAATATTTTTTTCATTGGGTAACTTTTCAAGGAGTGTAGGACCGCCAAATCCCACCACTAAAATTTGGGGAAAACCCTCCGAGCGAGCCACCCAAGGCAACCCACTCATGCCTAAAATTGCCAAAATTTTAGGGGGGGGCAAGATAGTAGGACCTAATCATGAAAAAATCACACTTCACATAAATAGATTATTGTTAGATGCATGAAATGTGTCTTGAACTTTAAAATGAGGTAGGACTCATTTTGAATTGAGGAGATGAAAGAATTAAAGGGCACACCTATAATTAAGGGTCCAAATAGGATTTTTGGTGAGATTTAATTAAGAGAGGACTAATAATATTAATTTAAATCAACGAAGGTCTTATAATCCATAGAGGAATGAGAGATACTCAAATTAGTGCTAGGAGAGAGTGATAGTCAAAAAATTAATTAATAAAATAATTTGGCATTAGCCTTTTACCGAACAAACAAAAAAAATAGTGCTAGGAGATAGTGAAATTGGACACCCTAGTTAAAATTGTACAATTTATGATGCTACACTTGTTCCAAATAATTAAGTTTGAACCTTGTCCTTCCTTAGGATTAGGTTGGTGATCGTTTGGGCGCTTTTTTGTAACAAACATTAAACTTAGAACAAAGTAATGGTTAGTTTTTTTTTAAAGACTATGAACTAAATAAAACAGGAAAAGGAACTACTTTAACAAAAAAAATTGTTTTGTTTTCTTTTGAATAAGAAAATAAATTATTGCTGCAATATTTCATAAGATATATTTCTAGAATAATCTAAATCTAAATCTAAATTTACATATTTTTTTACACGCCATATTCAAAGTAAAGAGTATGAGAAGAATCTTACTTTATATCTAGTAACTAACTACCACCAGAGTATCTTTAATCTCCTTTATGCATTTAGGGGGAAAAGATATCACTTGGGAATTTATCCACCCAACCATGGATCGTAACTCGATCCTCCCTTGCTCACTTCTTACCGAAGTGGGCTCGATCCTCCATAATGAATAGAATATGGTTATGTCAAGTCATGTGGAATTGGTGTACAAGGCCCAACACCCTTAGTCACTACACCCTATAGCTACTGCTATCTTAGTATAACTCCCGACTAAGACTGTATCTGAGAACTTAGGAACTGAAAATCACTAACACTCAGAGAGAGCATCTTTGCCAAGGATTCACAGTACATGATTAACATGTTGTCAATTTTTCACCCTATCCGACTTACACCATCAAGACACAACATGCTATGATAGGTTAATCTGGTACCCATTGAAATTGATTATAGTGTTGTACATCTTCCTTTAATGCTTATAAGCCTATAAGGAGTCTAAATATTTTCTTTACAAACGTAGGAAACTAAGATTGTTGTTTTGCTGCAACTAACCAATTGGTAATTTAATTCAGAAGTACAAACCTCTAACCATCCCTGTTAGTCTTACTTCAAATTTGTTGTTGAGATGTGATTACAATCTTTGGAGCATAGGTTTGATTTGCTTGTTAAAATAATCCTTCATACTCCTGATTTATCCTAGACTACCTATACCGATTCAGTCCACCCTAGACACCTCAAAACAATAGTGATTTTTTGTTAAGTTTTTTTTTTAGTATTAACCAACCTCTCTGGACCATATTAACTCTAACTAGAAGTTAGTAGTAATTATATCTTCCTTATTATCCAACGCTTGTTGAAGTTCTTTCTATTAATATGAACATACATGGGTGATAAGAGAGTTTTTCCTTAAGTACGTATATGGTCTTAAGCTTGCATACCCTACAATTAGTTAATATAATTATGGAAGAGGGTTGCATTACCAGCATACAGACGTAGCTTTTTAGTCCCGCCTATATAAGGCGGAGACTAATGTTTTCACCTCACTTATGTATATTAATTTTTTTTTTGAAAAAAGTGAATACATTGTTAAAACTATAGTGTTTGCTAATAATCTTTTTAAATTGAAATTTCTTAATATTCTAAATCTTTTCATGATTGGTCCTTTCTAATTTTCCTAGTGGTTTTAAAGATTTTCTTAGCAGATAATTACAAAATTTTAACCAGCGCTCAGTGGGCGTACAATGCAAGCCTGGTGCAGGCCTCGAGGTGTACGGGATAGTTAGATGGCTTCTGGTGCACGCCACGGGAAAAAACATTAAATGCACATTAATATTGGAGTC
>MU227179.1:3461517-3508681 GCA_018584345.1 Thuja plicata
TAAAGAAATAACGCCTTGCGGGGTTGCTCCTATTCTACCACTAGTGCTAGCTACAATTTCATGAATATTTAACTATATTTAAGAATGCCAATACACATCTTAAAACATATGGCTACAACTTAACCTTAAATTAAATTACATCCAATTTTTTTTTTGTGAAGAATAAATACGTCCACACAAGCCTTACTGACATCATAGGCATGAAGGTCAACCATGCTAATTGATTGATTGAAAATGATTTCCTTTCTAGGTTACATGAAAAATGAACCCTCAAAGCTAAAAAAGTGCACAATATGCCATTTTCTTTCAACTTTCTAAATGCAGTAAACCTAGCTACATCTTCTTTTGTGATTTTTTTTCTTTAAATAATAGACTAAGATTTGTTTTTTAATTCATAACAATTGTACATTTCTTCAGGGGTGAAATGGGGATTTAAAGGAGGATAGGTGCAGTTAAAAGGAGGATGAGTGCAGTGAAAAATATTACATCAGACTTTTTCCCGAAGCCTTCGAAAATAATTTCAAATCAATCTTGTATTCATGGCATTAGGTGGGACTCCAGCTGTAGCACAGCTCTTGTTATAATAACAAGTCAATCCTTTAATTTATAAATTCAAAAATGGTTTTAATAAGGTTTGTGGTGGATATTTTCTAAGTTGGCTTACACACAACGTACTTTATAAGAGCATAGTCTTTCTTTTAAATGAGTTTATCAGCTATGACTCCTACCAGCTATAAAAGAATGACAAGAATGAGGTCAAAATTATTTCTCCCACCTATAAGCAACAACCAATAATTCCCCAAATGAGAAAGGAAGCGTAAGAAATGAAATAAAGAACTCTCTCAACTATAAAGAACTTACGAATAAAAGGATCCTACTTTTCCTTTCTTGCAATACGTATAGAGCTATAATTTCCAGCTATATAAAAAAAACTACTTAAACAACGGGGATACATTTCCCTAGAAAACAACAAAGCATCTACATGTCTTTACCATTGCATACAAGAACTACAAATACCTCAAGAAATGAGGCGATAAAAGAAATCTTTAGTTTCTTACAAGCTTAATGCACTAAGTCTAATAGTCCGTATGCCTGGAGTCAATGGTTGTAAAGAAGAAACTTGGTTTGCGTTAGCTCTACAATGAAACACTCTGCTAGTATTGTTCTGAGTTGAGATCAAAGGCTAAAAAAAGTGTTTTCTCCTCCATTTTTCCTCCTCCCCAACGACTACAAGAAGCCAATAAAAATGAATCATAGAGCTACCTCCAGAACCATTTTTTCCCAAAATACTAAGTACCTCCAAAGAAATGCTTCTATAAGGCTCGATGAGTAGGTACTATAAATCCGCCACCACCCATCGTGCATGAAAGAAGAATGTTCTTCGAGTATATCTGCTCAATAACCAACCTTTTCTAATGTTTCAAATACCAAAATAATTAAGGATTTATTTAAATAGAAATCCAATGTTTTAGGTATGCTGAGAATTCCACCCGACGGCTCTTTCTGATTCCCATCCAATAATTCAAAAACCAAAGTTCAAATAGTTAAATGTTTTCAATAACATATGCTCAATAAAATTAATAAATTGATTTAGTTTTTTTTTAAAATAACAACTTCTCATTAGTTATAATAATTTGACAAAAAAAAAATTGATTTAAGGAAATCTTCGAAATGACTCATTCTGCTTTGCTTTCGCATCTTGCAACCCATTGTTCTCGTGGTTATCATGACATTCCTGGCAATTTTCACTTGCTCTATACTGCTTTTGGTTCAGGACTTCCTAGCGCTCCTTCTCCCCATATTTGAAATGATCTTCATTTTCATAGAAGAGCATCTGTCGTTGCTTCTTTTTCTGGGGATCGGAGTCGAGGGGGCCTCTATTCCACACCTTGGAACCACAATCATGTCCTTCATAGATTGTGATTTACTCCTTTTTCTATGGATAAGCTCGATCAACAAATTTCCTTTTTCAAGCATACTAAATATGCGAAGCATTGTTTAGGCTCTGGCCTAGGTTCTGGTTTTGGCCCGCAGAAAATTTACCTTAATGGATATGTTGAGGTTAAATCTAGGAAAATTAAGTGCGGACCCTCTCAGACGCATCGAGGGCTTGCCTTCTCTCTTCCTACAAAAAATTCTTTCAGTACTCTTCCCTTAAAAGGTAATGTGGATTATGGCGGATCTCTGTTTCAGAACATATTAGAGACTCTATCTGAGGAGCCTATTCTCTCTTCAAAAAATGTTATCTGTATGGAATTCGATTGGATCCAGAAGAATTCATCCCTATGCAAGAAATTTGGTATCCTTGCAAGATGGAATGGCTTTGGCACATCCTTATCTGAGATTATGAATTGGTTCGAGAATGAGTACAAAGGCAAGGTAAGTAACGCTACTTTGTCGGATGGATTTTTCTTTTAAAAATGTAAATAAGAAAAGATTAAGAATTATTTCCTTTCTTCATAAAACCCTATTTTTAAAAGCCAAATTTTTTCCTTTTGACCTAATTTTAAGCCTCATTTGCTGGAAAAAATTTCAGTTCAGAGGGCCATCCTTCTTCCAAGCATTCTAGTGGAACTCATTAGCTTCAAATTTTTTAAAAATATAGCTAATCATTATGGTAAATATGTAGGCATGTTAGATATAGACCGTCCCCAATTGGATAACATTATAATAACCAGGATGGATATTAATATTAAAACCCTATATCCTATCATAATAAAAAGCCAAGATTCTATTTATGAAATCAACCTGGTTATCCTTAAAATAGAAATTAAAGAAGATATGGAGGATTCAATAATTGGTCCATTGAGAGGGGGGGTGAATCAGAAAAAATCAAATCTTAATGTTCAAAACTTAACTCACTGATTCACTCGGTAGAACTGAACACAATAATAACTGATTCACCAAACAAATTAATAACTTAAACAACCATACATCTCAAATATGTAAATCAATCATTCAAACTCATTAACATCATATTTTACTCAGTTGACACCAGATTTAATGAGGAAACCCAATAAGGGAAAAACCTCTATGGGAATTGTGACCCACAATAAAATGTACCCGTCTAAAGTACGCTCAGTTAAGAACTTATCTTGTTAAAGATTACAAACACATTTGCTAAATGTGACCCAGTTAGGGGATTTATCTCAAACATGTTAAGATATTTATCTTGTTAGGAGTGTCCTTGTTAGAGGTCTTTAAACACTCTTTTGGAATGTCACCTACTTCTAGGATTTACAAATAGGATGGTTAAATCCACTCAGTTAAGAGATTTCTCTGTTACAAATACTAATAAGCAATAGTATAAACTTTGATCTGTAAATATAGAAACTACCTTTGCTTGTGTCAGATCCTTTATGCTCAATTGAATACTGACATCACATACTCCATTTATCTCTTTCTCAGACTATAGATTCTTCAATCTATATTTCTCTATTATGCTCGATAAATGTTCTTAGATTCATCTTCTTCTTCTCTGTTCAACTCGCCAGCATCTCTCTCTTTTTCTTTGTTTATTCTCATTCTTTATATAGACATACTTTTGCCTTTTAATCTCCTTAATTAGATTTTTCATCATTTGTGCTCTATTGTTCGATCATCTTCTTCATAAATTTCAACTCGGTAAACCACTTCACTTTTACCTCAGAACTTGAACTTTTCTTGGAACTCACATAATCAGGTTTAACCGCTTGATCTTCGCCTTAGATATTCTCATTTAATTTTCATGTTCATAGATCTTCTAACAAAATTTATTTAATTCTTATCCTCATCCAACTCATCATCGCTTCGCATTAAATTTGATCTTATCATCATTTACAATCAGTATCCTGTACTTGGTAAACTTGCTTTGCAACTCGGTAACTGTCTTCATTCACTGCTCGGTGTCTAACTCATCTTTAGTGCTTGGTGCTTGTATTTCTCTTGGTGTTCGATAACTATGACCAACTTACATAACTTTATACCGACTAACTCTGTCTAGCTCAGTAAAGTAACTCTTTCAGTCATAACTTAACTCTTTGCAATTTTTGACATAATCAATAAATTGTACCGACTTGATAACATCAAATATATAGTAGCAAACAACTATATCAATATTACTTCATCATTGTCTGATATATATTTTTCACCCATTTAATTTCTCCTCTTAAGATATGATGACATAATAAAAATCAATAGTCAATTGCTTGGCATCAATGACAAAAGAACAACTAGTCTAACCCTTTCTACAATCATGATACTCGGTATCACTCGGTCTTCATCATCTTCATCAAATCTTTATCAGTTGATTAACAATATCCCTCTTTGGCATTGATGGCAACCACTATAATAGTGTTATAACAATTGATAATGGAAATACTCAAATACATAACTGGATTCTCCCTGAGTTGATATTTATGTTTCCACTTTGATCTCTGATTTCTCAATCTAAATCTCCCTCTTGGATAAATCTTCTGATTCTTGTAGCATACATTCCAATTTTCCTTCATGAGTAAATAGTAGCAATTCATTGTCTCCCCCTGTCATCAATATCTCCCTTAAGGATAAATGTCATCAATTCATTCTCTCCCTCTTTGACAACAATGCCAAAAAGTCATACTCCCAAAAACTTATTCCAGTAGTGGATTATACCTAAAATGTACTCATAAAACATTGCATACAAAAGTCTCACAACTTCAAGAAACTCCTAAATTATGTCACACTAACATCAGTTCAATAATAGGTATTCTAATAAAATATAGAATTGATGCATCATGCCTCATGCTTCTTAGTGAATATTGGATAGGGGAAGAACACCTTATTTACCTCTGAGATACTCAAAATCATCTTTAGGTAGTGGCTTTGTAAAGATATCAGCCAATTGTTCCTTTGAATTGACATATTCCAATCTCACATTCTTCTCTTGAACTTGTTCTCTCAAGTAGTGATACTTGATAGAAATGTACTTGGTCTTTGAATGCATAACCGAGTTCTTTGATATATTAATAGCACTTGTATTATCACAAAAAATAGTGACCGAATCTTTGATATATTCTTGCATACCTTCAAGTAATTGTTTAATCCATACTATATTTGCACAATTCATAGCAGCAAAAACATATTCTGCCTCGATAGTAGACTGTAAAATGAAACTTTGCTTCTTGCTTAGCCACGTGACCAATCTTTCACCTAGAAAGAATGCGCCTTCACTAGTACTTTTTTGTCATCAATGTTTCTAGCCCAATATGCATCAATGTAGACTTACAGATCAAAAGTACCTCCTTTCTTGTACAATAAACCAAATTCTTCAGTGCCTTTCTGATATCGCAAAATTCTTTTTACTATAGACATATGTTTTTCCTTAGGATTAGAAGAAAATCTTGCAACAATCCCAACAATGTGTGCTATATCAGGTCTACTGTGAACAACATACTGTAATTTACTAATCATGGATCGGTAAGAATATTATCCACCTCTTGTGTCCCATCTTCTTTTGTTAATTTACAACCAATAACTATAGGTGTTCCAACAGGCTTGGAATCTTCCATACCAAAGGTTTTGAGGATATCTTTGATATACTTAGCTTGTGTAATATAGTTCCCTTCAATAACTTATTGTATCTGTAGATCTAGAAAGAACTTAATCTCTCCAATCATTGACATTTCAAACTCTTTTCTCATTTCATCAACAAATCCTTTACATAAGGTGTCATTACCTCCAAAAATAATATCATCAACAAAAATTTTAGCATTCAAAACTTTGTTGTCATTGTCACACTTCAAGTAAACATTAATGTTATTCTTTGAAATCCTATTTTGATTATATAAGAGTGCAATCTCTCATACCATGCTCGGGGTGCTTTCTTTAAAGCATATAAAGCTTTATGTAACTTACATACCTTGTTCTTGTTAGTGTTCTCAATGAATCCTTCAGGTTGCTCAATGTATACTTCTTCTTCAAGTATCCCATTAAGAAATGCAAACTTAACATCCATTTGATATACCTTGAATCCTTTGTAAGAAGCATAAGCCAGAAGTATTCTAACTCCTTCCAATCTAGCAATAGGTGCAAAAGTCTCTCCATAGTAAATACCTTCTTCTTGTGCATAACCTTTGCAAACCAATCTAGCTTTATTTCTAATAACTTCTCCATTCTCATTCAATTTGTTTCTGAAAATCCATTTAGTACCAATAACATTTTTTTCTTGAGGCCTGGGTACTAATGTCCATGTCTTGTTCTTCTCAAATTGATCACACTCTTCTTTCATTGCTTTCATCCAATCTTCACTATCTAGTGCTTCTTTAACTTTCTTTGGCTAAAATGTAGATATCAAACATGTATTGTCTCTTACATTGCTTCTAGTCATCGCTCTAGCATCCTTATTTCCAATAATCTTTCTTGGGGAATGGTGCCTCATATACTTTTCCAAAATAGGCTCGGTAGGTCTTGGTCTTTCACCTTCAACATTCGGTTGTAGAACTCATTGTTCATCTTCCTCATCGGTAGGTACTCTTGGTAAGGTATCAGGAATATCAAGTTGTACATATACAAACTTCTCATAATCCTCAGGTTCTTTCTTGCTATCTTCATCATTCCTTTCTACAAATTCATCAATTCTTACATTTACATTTTCCACCATCTTGTTAGTAACTTTGTTCAAACATTTGTAAGTTTTACTCCTCGTAGAATATCCTAAGAATATTCCTTCTTCTCCTTTTGAATCAAACTTTCCTTCTCTAGAATCTTTCATAATATAACATTTGCTTCCAAAAACTTTAAATTAATTGACATTAGGTTTGTGTTCATACCATATTTAATAAGGTGTCTTGTTGGTACCTTTCTTCATTTGTACTTGGTTCAATGTGTAAACAATGGTACTCACAACTTCTCTCCAAAAGTTATGTGAAATTCTTGTTTCAATCATCAGTGTCCTAGCACAATCAACAATAGATCTATTTATTCTCTAGGCAATTCCATTATGTTGTTGTGTTCTCGGTGCTGACAATTGTCTCTTAATTCCATTCTCATTACAAACCAATGTAAACTCATCAGAAGTAAACTCACCTCCTCTATCAGATCTCAGACATTTTAATTGTCTTCCAGTTTCCTTTTCAACTCTAGCCTTGTACCACTTAAAAATTTGAAATGCATCATATTTTTATTTTTAAAACATTACAAACATCATTCTAAAATAACCATCCACAAATAATATAAAATATATGTCTCCATAATAACTTTGAGTCCTCATGGGTCCACATAAACCAGTATGCACTAAATCCAAAATTCCTTGTGTAACATAATTCTTTCTTGAAAAACTAGATTTAGTCATCTTACCCATCTGACATTCTCTTCACATAGCATTCTCAAGTTTCTCCAATCTTGGTAGTCCTCTCATTCTATTTTTCTTACTCACTTTGATTAAGTTGTCAAAATTAACACGACAAAGCCTTTTGTGCCATAACCAAACATCTTCAAGTTTAGCAAACAAGAAACTCTTCAAAGAAGTATCAAAGATAAAATAAATTAGCTTTAGATTGTTCTCCAGTAGAAATCAAACTATCCTTCTTATCAAATAATTTCACCTTTCCATATTGAAATTCTAGTCGGTGACCTGTATTATTTAACTGTGCAACACTCAATAGATTATACTTTAAGCCTTCAATCCAATAAACATCATCACATCTTGTGTTATTCAATAGAATTATAGAACCTTTTTCCTTTCATAGGATATGGAGCATCATTACCAAATCTAACAAATCCTCCATCATGCTTTTCCAAGGAAATAAACTTAAGTGTGTCACCAGTCATGTGATGTGAACAACCACTATCTATAATCCATGTTTCATTATTAATTACTTGTGATATTAGGGCTCTTGGTTCTTCTTTGTTTTCTTCATCAGAATCATCTTTAATAGCAACATAAACATCTTCTTTTCCATCATCACTGTCATCTAAATCATTGTCACTTAGTCCTTCATTAGCAATATGACAAGATTTCTTACCTTTGTTTTTGCAGTCTTTGAATCTCTTGAATCTGTTATATCTTTTGTCCTTATCTCTCTTATCTTTCTTTTCCTCCTTATCTTTCTTAGGGCAGTTAGATGCAAAATGACCAATTTTGTCACAATTAAAACATTTCAAGGGTAACTTACATTGATATTTGCCTTTGCCTCTTTGTAGCCTTCTAGCCAACAAAGCTTCAAATTCTCTCTCATTCTCATCATATTCAATAAATAACTCTTCAAGACCTTCATTAAAACTATAAAATTTATCACTAGCACTGCTCAAATATCCATCACTGGCTGCAGTTTCCCCAGCTTTTCCAATCTTTAAGGTAGACTTAAATGGAGATTCAATCTTAGATGTAGCAGGCAAACTATTATCAAAATCATTTAACTCAAATGTAGTTAACTTACCAATAGTAGCATCCAGTAAAACATTCATCTGGAGAATAGATCTTAGCTCTTGTATAGAAGATACACGAATAACATAACTCGGTAGCAGGGTTCTCAACATCTTGCTTGTAACATAATCCATTGTTATGGTTCCACCAGCTCCTCTGATAGAATTAACAATCGCCTTAAGTCTTGTATTGTATTGTATTGTATTATGTTCTCTCCTTCTTTCATCCTCATAGAGTCAAATTTACCTCTCAAAATTTCTACTTTAGCCTTCTGAACATGTTGATCTCCACCATAAGTCAAAATAAGCTTATGCCACATTTGTTTTGAAGTAGTAGATCCATCAAGTTCATCATATTCCTGGTTGGTAAGTGTAGAAGAAATCTCAATCATAACTTATGTGTGTTCTTGTTTCTGTTTTTTCTCACTGATTGTTAAAGGTGCAGTAGTCGGTGCAACATATTCATTATCAAGAAAATGAAGTCCATATACTCCTACTCCAGACACATGAAACCTCATTCTAATTTTCCATGTAGAGAAATTATCCCTATTCAGCTTCGATGCTTCCCTCTTATACATCTTTAGATCTTAACTTAAGTCCTTTTAAACTTATCACTTCAGAGTAACTAGATCTGATACCAATTGTTGGTCCATTGAGAGGGGGGGGTGAATCATACAAAATCAAAGCTTAATGCTCAAAAATTAACTCACTGATTCACTCGGTAGAACTGAACACAGTAATAATCGATTCACCGAACAACTTAATAAATTAAACAACCATACATCTCAAATATGTAAATCAATCATTCAAACTCATTAACATCAAATTTAACTTAGTTGACACCAGATTTAATGAGGAAACCCAATAAGGGAAAAACCTCTATGGGAATTGTGACCCACAATAAAATGTACCCTTCTAAAGTACGCTCGATTAAGAACTTATCATGTTAAAGATTACAAACACATTTGCTAAATGTGACCCTGTTAGGGGATTTACCTCATATCTATTAAGATATTCACCTTGTTAGGAGTGTCCTTGTTAGAGGTCTTTAAACATTCTTTTGGAATGTCACCTAATTCTAGGATTTACAAATAGGATGGTTAAATCCACTCAATTAAGAATTTTCTCTGTTACAAATACTAATAAGAAACAATATAAACTTTGATCTATAAATATAGAAACTACCTTTGCTTATGTCAAATCCTTTATGCTCAATTTAATATTGGCATCACATACTCCATTTATCTCTTTCTCAGACTGTAGATTCTTCAATTTCTATTTATTTGTTCTGCTCGGCAAATGTTCTTCTTCTTCTCTGTTCAACTCGCCAGCATCTCTCTCTTTTTATCTGTTTGTTCTCATTCTTTATATAAACATAATTTTTCCTCTTATCTCCTTAATTAGATTTTCCATCATTTGTGCTTTGTCGTTCGATTGTCTTCTTCATAAATTTCAACTCGGTAAACCACTTCACTTTTATCTCAAAACTTGAACTTTCCTTGGAACTCACATAATCAGGTTTAACTGCTTGATCTCGCCTTAGATCTTCTCATTTATTTTTCACATTCATAGATCTTCTAACAAACTTCATTTAATTCTTATCCTCATCCAACTCATCATTGTTTCACATTAAGTTCGGTCTTATCATCATTTACAATTAATATCATGTACTCAGTAAACTTACTTTGCAACTTGGTAGCTGTCTTCATTCACTGCTTGTTGTCTAACTCATCTTCGGTGCTTGTCTTTCTCTCGGTGTTCAGTAACTGTGACCGACTTACATAAATTTATATTGACTGACTCTATCTAGCTCGATAAAGTAACTCTTTCAGTCATAACTTAACTCTTTGCAGTTTCTGACTTAATCAATCAATTGTACCAACTTGATAACATCAAATATATAGTAGCAAACAACTATACCAATATTACTTCATCATTGTCTGATCTATATTTGTCACCCATTTAACTTCTCCTCTTAAGATATGGTAACATAATAAAAATCAATAATCAATTGCTTGACATCAATGATGAAACAAAAACTGATCTAACCATTTCTACAATGATGATACTCGGTATGACTCAGTATTCATCATCTTCATCATCTTCATTAGATCTTTATCAGTTTATTAACTATTAATAGATCTTTTTAAAATATAAATCAGAAGAGATTAAGATTTGTTTCCTTTCTTCATAAAACCCTAGTTTTAAAAGCCAATTTTTTTTCCTTTTTAGAGTGGAGACCTAATTTTAACCCTCATTTGTTGGAAAATTTTTCATTTGAGTGGTTCATCCTTCTTCCAAACATTCCAGTGGAACTCATAAGCTTAGATTTTTTTTTAAAATATAGCTAATTATTATGGTAAATATGTAGGTATGTTAGATATAGTTTTTCCCCAATCAGATAACATTATAATAATCACAAACCACTACTTGGAAGTTGCAGTAGACGATGGGGAGTAGTAGCACAGGGGGCTAGGGTTTCTATAGGAGTGGGAGATGTAGAGGAAAACATCGTAGAGGGAGAAGACAATGATGAAGATGATGGGGTCAAAGAGAGTGAAGTCTGCGATGAGGAAGCTTTTGATGTGAGTTGTGGTGTCAAAGGTGTTTGGGATATTCGAAGGTCCCTGTTTCTTCTTTCGAGGGAGCTAAGACCAGTTTCAGCTACTATGGTCAGGTTTTTCTTTGTGCACAAGTTTGTGGGGATTTCAGGATTTGCCTGTGAGAGGTCTTTCTACTCTGAGCCTTTCTTGACCTGTCTCCTTTGTTTGAGCGGCCCGCTTCGTGGAAGTGGGTATAGATTTGTTGTGGAAGAGATTCTCCGGTGTAAAAGTTTTGAAAAAATCTGTTGGTGGTTGGTTGATCCAATGTGCAGTAAGGTCTCTCCTCTTGAGGTTATTCCTGAGAGTTTGGACTTTTTAAGAGCTAGATTTTCTTCTTCTTGGCCCGCTTTGTCTGTCATGGGTACTTTTTCCCCTCCCCTGTTTTTGGAAATGATTTTTTGCAAGGGTTGTTCTTTCCTTGGCCATTTTTATATGTGTTATACTCCTATTGTGGTGGAGTACACCCCTATTGAGGTGGGGATTTTTCCCATGGCTTCTTGGTGGCGAAGACTTTCTCTACTTCTGCTCTCTTCTCCCTTGATTCCCGTTGAGGTGGAAGATCCTATTGAGGTGCAAACTCATCCTATTGAGGTGGACTATGGCTGTTGGGTGGAGGTTGTCAGTGGTTGTGAGTGGTCTCCTCCCTCATTTAGCTACTTGATGGTAAGCTTGAAATGGCTGGGGAATAGCCCTCTCATTATTAAGATGGAATGGGTTGTATTGTGCTGCCAGTATAATGCTAGTGGAAAGTCTTTGGTGTTGGAAGGTCTGTGGTTTTGGGACTTTCTTCCCCCAAGGCCTAACACCAAGTGGTTTATTGTTGTGGGTTTTTAGAGTGCTATTATCTTGATGCAGATCCTCATGGTTTTGGGTATCAATTTTGTTACCAAAGCTAAGGAAGAGGGAGTTCGTATTTCCCCTCTTTGAATTTTTTTTTGGGTTTTCTCTCTACTGGTCTCAGGTAGGATTTTGCAGGTGGAAGCTGATAGTTTTCAAGGGCCCATCCTGGATGCTAGGTGTTTTTTATTATGGTTAAAGGTAGGGTTTGGGGCTATCTTTCCCTATGGGGCTAGTCTTGAGGTCTTTGGGTTCCATGTCAAAACCCTAGACACTTGTTTGGGGAGCTTAAAAAATCCATCAAACTTAATGATGTGAGGCTACGACCTATTTTCTAGGCAGCTGGGGCATTAATGTTTCATCTTTGCTTACTGCTATTTATTTTTTGGTTCTGGGCTGCTGGTTTAAAATGCACACTCTTTTGCAGTGTTTCACTTTAGTTCGGTTCCAGATTCCCCCCAAAATCTATTTGTAAAGGGTTTCGGGGCCCCTTCAAAACTTAATTTTACCATAATCAAAAACATTATAATAACCAGGATGGATATTAATATTAAAACCATAGATCCTATCATAATAAAAAGTCAAGATTCTGTTTATGAAATCAGCCCAGTTATCCTTAAAATGGAAATTAAAGCAAAAATGGAGGATTGAATTACTCTGGATAAGGATGTTTTGTTGCCCCAGAGAGAGATAGGTAATAAGGAAGATATTGTTTTGGATTTTAAGCTTGTAGAGGTAGAGGAAGGAGAGATACTGGCAGAAAGTAAGGATATGAAAGTTTCCCCTTGTTCTGGGCTTAAGTATGAACCTAGCCCCAACTCTCAAGAAAGTACTATCCAATTTTTTGAGGATGGGGGTGACTTTTATCTTGAGGATAATCACAATAGCGATTCCCTTAGAATTAACAAAGTCTTTCCTGGTAACAACATTGATGGGTCTATTGGGGAAGCGGTTTGTCCTCTTGTCCTTCCTGAGGAAGATTTAGAGTCTATAAGAAAAAGAGATGAAGAAGTAAAATTAATTATATAACACTTATGTGACATTGTAGTTAATGAATTGATGGATCAATTCTTGGAAGTGATTTGTGACAAGGAGGAAGTCATGTGTCAAAAGGAGCTTCTGACTAAAGAATGCATGAATATGGAGAATCCCCTTTCTATGGATGATATTAAACATCTTCTTATAGACCTTGAGGATATTGAGAAAGAGGATCAAGAGACGCTAGGAATTTCTGCTAATCTTCCTAGAAAAGATATCCAAACTATGCCAAAATATGTACGAAAAGGGGAAGAAAACCTAAGCAAGAATTAAGAATGAAGGATGGGAAGGTTGCAGGTCAAGCCACAAGGTATTACAAAGCGCTATAGATTGGAAATCACTAAAAGTTTCCATTTTATCTAAAGAGGCTCCTTCTTTGAATGGGTTCTTGATCTTGTGAGGTCTTCAAGATAGTATTTTTGATCATCAAACATTCACCAAATTGTCCAATACACTCAACTTCCTTTGGACTACAACTAACTTCTTCATCTTGAGCATATGCAACCCTCCTAGAGGATGATGATGATGTTGTTGTCTTTTCAAGACATTCAAAAGAAGGATGACCATATTCCTTGTAGTTATACCATCTCCCTAAAAAATGATTAGAACCCCTACCAAATCTATCTCTATTGCTACCAAAACCACAACTAGAATCATAAAATGATTGCTCTTTACCTTTGTTGGTATCACCAGTGTTCCAATGTACCTTCCTTGTCCAAGGTCACTCCAATATATTTCCAAGTATATAAATCATTTATACATGTCAAAACACTCCCTTGACATCCCTCAAACCAATCAAAATACTCCCTTGGTTCAATTCAATCCAAAACTCAAAACTGACCTAATTGGCATCGTCTTCTACTAGCCCTTTCTAAATGCCTTTTTTGTGATTTTGTGACAAAAACCTCCAAAATATGTACCAAAAAATGCATGGCCTTACTTCAAATGTTGGGGCAACACTTTTCCCAAGAGGACAGGTCTTTGATCCTTCACAAACTCAATTTACATGGAAATCCTCACTAATGTCTAGGAGGCCTAATTGGAGCACCTAAAGAAGGAAGTACTCCCTAACCTTGGTTCCTTGCCAAACCAACTATTGGAAAAACTTGGGGCACTTGAAATAAGTCTCCTCCTCCAACCATAGGCTCTGAATTGATGCCCATAAAAACTTATGGTTCTGCAACCTATTGGTTACACAAATCTTCCAATCACATTCAGAGGATCAGGCACAACAAAATAACAGTCAAATACACAGTCATTTGAATCTGTACAGGATTAGGCACAATGAAATAATAGTCAAATACACGGTAAAATGCAGATTTTCATTCAATTTTTTCAATTTCTTCTTACAATTCAAAAAGTTACAACTACCAACTTTTGTTGCAAGCGAAGTTGTTGACAACTTTTGCAAAACTAAGTCCTAAGAACTAACCAAGGTTGATTTCAACAAGATGTGATGTAAATAACATCAATTCAACCTCTCCTAACACACAACTACCCAACCCATGTCTAATTGACCATAGTTAGCCATAGGATTCATAACTCATCCTAGGTCACTAGGCCTTACAATTAGGACTTATTACAATGCTTAGGATCTCTTGATCCCTCTTGGCACTTGGCCAATAAAACCTATTACAATGCATAGGATCTCTTGATCCCTCTTGGCATGATAGAATTAATCTGTACAAGTATTAAAGATTTTAGATGGTAAAAATAAACAAATACAATAAGAAGATGCTTACTTCTATGTTGCCTGAGTCAGGATGTGTATCATCCAAAGTAATGTCCTCATCATCCTAAAGTTTCACAAGATTGATGTAGTCTTTCTTAAACTGTGGATCTTCATAAATCTTTTCTATTGATATCCTCTACAACCCAAAACAACATTTTATCGGTTTAGAAAACTAAAAAATGAATTAAAAAAGGAGTTTCAATTGAAATGTTACAGAATGAAATCCAGGGAGAATTTTACAACATACACTCTTTGGTCTAGGATCCAATATCTTGGCAATTAGTCTCCTGGATCCAAAAGAGAACCAAGAAGGAAAAGAATACTGTGCATTACAAATCTATGCACCATGACCACCATAATATCAGAAACCAAGATTTTAGGAGTGTTGAACTGTACAAATTGTTGGAATTATTTAAAGAGTTGTCTTTATACCTCAGGTGCAACATAATTTAGGGATCCACAAGTTGTAGAAAGTATAACATCCTTCTATAAAAAACATATGATTAAAAAATAATTAGGAAGAATGAAAATATAAGAAACTTTATTAATAAAGTGGTTGGGATAAAAAATTGCAGTTAAGTAGCAATTATGACAGTCCTAAGGGAGAGGAGCCTTGGGATCTAAACTTTGTGCAAGTTGGGGCAATCAAATGTACCATTGTTGAGAAACAACATAGAAATGGAGTAGGGGTAGTTAGGAAGAGGTCCTATCCAAGAAATGGATCAGAGATAACATTCTTAAAGCCTTCTCACTATCCTACACAAGGGCAATCAGCCACAACAACTCTTGGGACAAGAGTTTCATTGGAGGTGGGGAGAATGGTGCAGGAGCACCAAGGACAACCAATCAAGACATGAAGACCATGAAGACCTTGAAGAAATTAAGTGAGGATCAAATGGAAAAGAAGATGGATAAAGATTCTATGAGTGGAAATCATATCAATTACAAGATATTAGAGCCTATCATGCTTTTCAATGTCATGAAATGATAGTTCAATGTAAAGATTGTGTTAATGGCCTAAAGGCCCAAATTGCTTGTAAGTGGACCAATAGTGTCCAAGGGAGTCAAGAGATTTCTTAGGGGTTATGAGTGCTTATAATAAGTCTCCAAGGTGTTTTAAGACCTTAGGAGTTTATAATTTTCAAGTTTTAATTAGTTTTAAGTTATTTCCAAAGTTTAAAAAATTCAAAATATGGGATGTAACGACTATATGGCTTTTTAGTGGGAAACTAGTTTAGGATTTGATTTTGATTGTAACAATCAACAAAACCACCCAAAGTTGGTATATATGGTTAATTGGTTACTATTTGTATTTGAAATCAACCATTGTATGGGAGAGATCTTGAGTTGTATGGACTGTTGTATGGGAGAGATCTGGATTTGTACGGATCTGGAGTTGGAGAAGTATGATCTAGATTGATTCTTGTGTAAATCTAAGCATCAAGAGACTAACCGTGACCTTGTTAAAGAAATTTGAAAATAATTGAATCCAATTGCAGGCTGTTATTGTTGACAGTCTTCAGATTTTGACATTTCTTTGACTGTTTTTAGGAATCTAGGAGGGGAGAATGGTCATTCCACGAACACGGAGGCCTAGTATTCATGGAATGAATCTATCTAACATGTATCTATATGTATTTGATCACTAATGTGCAAGAATAGAGGGATTCAAGAGTGATCACCACATGACAATGCATGAAAGTTGATGGAAATGGTCTCTAGTGTATTGCAGTAGCAAATTGGTGTGAACAAGGAGTCCATTTTATGATTTGGAATGTCAGGATATGTGTATGTGAAGGTGGAATGTCAGGATATGTTTATGACATGGTTTTGTGTGATGTTATGCATATGAGTTGTGGACATTTAATCCTTGGAATATCATGGCAATGTTCAAGAAGAGTTCTACATGATGGGTACACAAACACCTATCCAGTTCATCAAAGAGAGCAAAGGTATAAATTGAGTCCTGTATTGGGAAGACAATTTGATTCCATAGTTTTTTGTTTTGGTGAAGAATTCAAGTGGTAGTCCAACAACATTATAGTGGTTGGGATAATAAATTGCAGTCAAGTAGTAATTATGACAGTCTTAAGGGAGAGGAACCTTGGGATCTAAACTTTGTGCAAGTTGGGGAAATCAAATGTCTTATTGTTGAGAAGAAACATAGCAATGAAGTAGGGGTAGTCAGGCAGAGGTCCTATCCAAGAAATGGATCAGAGATAATAGTCTTAAAGCCTTCTCACTTTCCTACACAAGGGCAGTCAGCAATTCAGAGTTTTTCTTCTAATAAGTTGTGTGTGGATGCATGTTGGGCTAGTGTGAGAAAGAAGGCCACTTTAGGGGACTTTTTGATCACTAAGTTTTAGATTGATCAAAGAGCTAAAAGGAGGAAAAACCACAATAAATCTTGGGACAAGATTTTCATTGGATATTAGAGCCTATCATGCTTTTTAATGTCACGAAATGATAGTTCATTGTAAAGATTGTGTTAATATGAACAAGGGAACAATAACACTTGGTATGCCTAATATATGGATTTCCCGCAAGGAATTGGTATTGATTTCATTACAAAGAGTAGGTATTGAGCTTCTCTTTGTTTCAAGAATAGTTTAACATTCTCTACTTAAAAGGGCCAACCGCATGAAGGTGGAAGCTCATCTGGCCCCTCCTAGGAGCATCTTATGACCCCTTACAACACTTTAAGACCTCTAAGATGTATTCTTAGGGATCCTAAAGGGTTATAAGGGGTCTTGGGACACAACAGATGAGAAACATAAATGTAGGAATCATGGTCACAATTATTTGGAGACACAACATAATTGAGTGGTATACCCAAACGATGCAACACAACCACTACTCCTCCAGTTCAAAGTTGACACTGTAGGGTCAAAAAACCATAGATAAGGATGATTTTTATATTAAAAAGTGTCAATTTTGAATTGGAGGAATAGTGGTTGTATTGTATCGTTTGGGTATAATATCACTCAATTATGTTGTGTCTCCAAAGAATTGTGACCATGATGCCTACATTTATGTTTCTCAGCTGTTGTGAGATTAAAAGTCTTCTAAGGAACATGTTGTGTCTATGTGGAATTGCGTAGGATTGTGACCAAAAGGGGTTCCATCATAAACCACAAAGGAAATAAAAATGTAGTTAGAACAGAGCATAAGGACATGGTTAGAAAAAGAATGTAAACAATCACTTTTAATTGATAAATCATGAATTAATTAGATTAAGCATTAATCGTATAACTGTGCATTTCTATTAAGAAATCAATATTAAATAGATTCAGCATTGATCGCATAACTATACATTTCTATCAAGAAATCAATATTAAATAGATTAAGAAGTGATCACATAACTATACATTTCATTCATGTCATTGATCTTCTTCTTCATCCAACTCATCACCATGATCATCGTCGTCATCGACATCATCACCACCCTCATCATTGTCGTCATCTTCATCGTCGTCATCATCAATGTCACCACCACCACCACCACCACCACCACCACCACCACCACCATCATCATCATCACCATGATTGGTAGAATCATCATTGTCTTCTTCTTCTTCTTCAAGAAAATTTGCATTAGGAACATCATCGACTAACTGTCGATCGTGATCATTAGCTACATCATCTTCTACTTGATCAAAATCTTCTTCTTCCATCGCATTATACCTTATCAACCTTCCTCTTGGATCATGTCTAACAAAAAAAAACCAACCCAGTTTATGTGGAACCTTTGAGTAAAATACTTGCTCACATTGTCTTGTAAGAACATAGGGCTCATCCCCAACTGGCTCAAACCACCTTGTATTAATCATTGGAAATCCATTGTCATGTTCAATAACAGTTTTATCAGAATCATTTTGATTAATTCGTAGCCTGTCCCATTTGACAATAAAGAGAACTAATCTAAAGGAATTAAATTCACACTCAATTATATCATCCAAAATTCCATAGTATCTATTTTGAGACTCTCAAGGATGTAAGTCATTTCTAGATGAAATATTAGTCACCTGAAAGACTACACTTATCCTAGAATCACAAGTTTTCTTTGTGTCATCCAACTTTTTGATGCGAAATTTATGACCATTGAAAAACATAGCCTTGTGGTGTTTGAACTGAAATAATATGTCAAACATGTAAAAACTATTGCATCAGGAGTTGATAAGCGTATGAATGATTAACAAATTTATATGTACCTGAAAATGTCTTAAAGCATATGCTAAATCTATTTCCCTTTGTGTAACATTGGAATCTCCATTACGATGAGATTATTAACCAATGAAGACACATCTTGCCATGTTAATGTGTGACCAAAATGATGACATCGTTCAATCCATACCGTCATCCAATCTTGATTGTTTGCAATATACAAATGTATTGCATCCCACTCTCGACCAGCTATACAAAAAATAGATGACTTAACCCGATTAATTTTGAAGATTAAGAATTAATTAACTACAATAATATATTATAATTTATTACCTCTCACTTTCCTCAATCTACCTTTCCCCACCAAGTACCCCCCTTTAAATTTTCTAATGGTGTCGAGATCCCAAATGCGATCTATATGGATCTTTGTTGCAAGCTTAGGAAGATATTCAGTAACGTACACCATAGTCTGGTATACCATATATCCCTCCACCATAGAACCCTCAGGACATGATCTTTGTCTAACCAAAGCCTTCAAACATTTCAAGTGCCTCTCAACTATCCACACTGATCGAGTGTGTACAGGTCCACACAATTCAATCTCCTCAACTTGGTGTATGAGGTAGTGTTCTTGTGCATTGATAAAAGTTGAAGGTAGACACTTTTGCATTTCACACATTAGATGAAGAATTATTCTCTTCCAATATTTTATATCTTCTTTATGGATTTCTTTACAATAAAACCACCTACAAGACATTCAAGACACAAAAATATATAAATACGAGACTTTACAATTTATGACATAACAAGAAAAACAAATTGCAAATATAATAAATATATACAACAAATTGAATAAATATCACTTCTTACCTCATGTATTTTTCAATATCATATATCACTTGTTTGATGTTATTGTCGAAGTTCTCTGGGAGAGATAGGGGTAGCATGTACTACAACAATTATAAACTAATCATGCCATTCTTTTGTCACATAATTCAATGAAAAGTACATGCAGTTTACGAATATATTGTACATACAAAATAACATGACTTACCTTGATTAAGGTATGCCAATCATGCATTTTCAACCTAGGCCCAAATTTACTTTTCTTTGATATGAGGTTGCTTATATTTGTATCAAATCCTATGGGAAATCAAATTTTTCGTATTACTTCTTTTATGGCATCACTTTGCTGCTCCGTTAATAACCAAGGAAGGGCACTTATATTAATTTGGTGTCCATTACTATTTGAATCAATGAAATTTTTCATTACATGATTGGATTCATGAATGTCACTACAAATTTTGACAAGTTTTTTCTTTGTCACGCCTTCTATCTAATATTTTCCACAATATCTCCGTTACATTCTTTCCAATATGCATAGTATCAAACAAATGCACAATTTGTAGCTTCTTGTAGTAGGGAAACCTACTAAATTGTTTGGGATAAATTTTTAGTCCCTTTGGAAGGTGCTCAGTAGTATTTCCTTGGTGACCTTAAGGATTATCAATTACATAATCAACAAACAAAACATAATACAAATATATAAATTCCAAACATAAACCATTAGGTGGAACAATAGTACCTTGACAATTAATTCTATTATATACCAAATTCCATAAGCGATTTGTCATTATTTGTGGCTTTGATGTAGTCTCTTCTTTCCCATTGAAAATATGTTTTTCGATAGTTTGATACTTATTATTTCTATGGAGGAAGTTCCTATACTCATAAAACACCTGCTTTGCTAAACTTTTTGTATGACAAGATTTCATCTTTGGACCACAAATTGGACATGCATATTTTCCCGTTGGTTGAAGACCTACAAGATAATGATACAATTGTATTAAATATGTTAATTTTCATAATTATAATTATCATGTGCAACTTGAATTCACCATAACATACCAGAAAAATGTGTTAGCCACGGGGAATCATGTATTGTCCATACAAGCATTGCATGGAATTGAAATTGTCTTTGTCCTATTGGTCTAGATATGTCATCATTGCCAACATAATGTGCTCCCTCTTTATTGACATCCATGGAGGAATTTTATTGTTGATGACAAAAATAGGCCAAACAAAGTAAACAGATCTCAGCTCTCCAAATGGATTGACACCGTCTGCTACCAATAAAAGCTTAAGATTTCAAGGTTATTTGATAAAGTGCGACCACTTTGCCTCTATGTCCTTATATGCCAAACCATCTTCAGGCATTCGAATAATGTCATCTTGACTCCTATTGCGTGCATGATAATCCATAAATTGTGCCAAGCTACTACACCTGAAATTTTTTTTCAAACGTGGAATAATGGGGATGTAACAAAGAACCTTGCGAGGCACCTTTTTTGTTATTTGATATGTTCGATATCTACTCGTATGACATATAGGGAATTCTATTGCAAATTCATATTATTTATTATAAATAATATGATCATTGGGACAAGCATCTATCGCTTGATACTCCATTCTGATATATTTTATAGTGGCACATAATTCTAGGTATGAGCGAGGGAGAGTATTCGATGGTGGTAACAAAAACTCACCTATCAATCTACGAAAAAAAATATAAGTTGTTAATATTAACAATATTTATGGTACATGTTTCACCCTTTATTGACTATAATGACATCTATGACATACCTTAGCATACGAGACATTGTTATGTTGGATAAACCATCCATAACATTCAAGTTCAACAACAACAATACAGCAGAGAGAAGATTTGTTTGGGAGCCTTTGTAAAGGGTTTTATTTTCCTTCTCAAGTAGAGGTATATCATGGATGACATCAACATCATCCCGATCATCGTCATCAGCTGCACCAGTACCAAATGTGTCATGGATCAATGTATTAGTACCATCATCTTCAAATGTGTTATCTGGCACATGATCGTCATCTTACATGGGATCATAATCTTCAGATCCTCCACTTCCAAAACCATATTCTCCATATTCACACCTCCATGGTCCATATCACATACTTCCCAAGGGAGGTCGACCTATATAAAAATGATGAACACAAATTAACCATGATAATGATCTCATCATCAAGTCTATTTCATATGTATATTAATTGTTAAAAAAATATAATGAAAAACTTACCAATGGATGATAATCAAACTCCCCTTCAATGTGATCATTATCCCTACAATGTCTCTTAGTTGTTTTGATTAGCAATCTTCTAGTGTTTAAGCCCTTACAAATTTTGCAGGGAAAATAACATTTTCCATCACCTTTTCTTTTGAGGTTAGACCACAATCTAGTGATTGTCTCCCCATTTTGTTCTTCACTTAGATTATCGTACATGATCCTTCTTCACAGGAAAAAAAATTGGGTCATGGAAACTTTGGTCTATAACCTTCAGAAACTAAGCAAAACGATGTCGAACTATAGTCTTCCACCTCAAACTCAGACCTATTGTGGCAAGAAATAAAGATATTCAAATAATATACTAGTTTGTAAATCAAAATAAAATATCATATATATTATACACACAATATATCCGAAGTGCATCAGGCGTTAACCAAACTATTGGTTCTTTTCCTAATGTCTTCCAACCCAAATTCCTTCACAAAAGAAAATAGTCACCAAATTCCTTAACTTGATATCCTAACTTGAGGTTAATCTTAGTGAAGTATTGTACATTGTGGATCCGATCCAAGAGGTCATTGATGAAAGACAAACATGACCATAATGGGTCATTTGAATTGTAATAAGACCATATTTGGTCCTTTGATTATGCTTTTAATAATGTTTTGATTGGTATGTAAATCCTTTGTAAAATGATCAATGATGTAAGCCATGATGGCATTTGGAGGCTACAAGTGCACCTTGGGGGTCACTTGAGGATCCTAGGTGTAGATGAGATTTTTTAAACACCTATAAGGTCCAAATTCTTGTAAGTTGGCCATTAGAGCCATTTAAAAGTGTCAAATGCACTAAAAGTGATAAATATGTAAATTTGCACTAAATGCACTATCACGGGTTATTGACACTGCCATAGAGAAAAATGTTAATAACTTGCCTGATTCTACATGGAAATAAATGAAGCCTATTCTAAGATGAATTTAACACCTATCTCCAACCATTACAATGCCTTTTGGTGGAATTTAATTCATTACAAAGGCCCTATCAACGCTATAACAATAAAAAAAATAAAAATGTTGGAACAATCAATATTTTATTTTTTTCTATTAAATATATATTATAATATAATAAAAAGAGAACTCATCAAGTGTTTACAATAGCATCAAGTACTAGATTAAAAAATTAAAAAAATTGCATCTTCCCTTTCATACAGAGGGAGTCGAATTGTCATGTAACAAAAAAGGAACCATACTGATTACAAAATGTTAGAACTAGAGACCACTGATAAATAACCTCTATCTAGGGAACCATGTTGTCCATGGAATTTGATGATCCACCCATTTAGGCTTCAGGTTGTCCTAAAATATATCATTTTATGGATTTGACATATAAACCTCCCAGGGTAGTGGAGGGCGCACAGAGATGGGTGCCTGATATTGGGATCCAATCCTAGGATCCTGCACAATGGGTATACCAAATGATGTCTGATCTTGAGGTACCTGGCTCAATCCTATTGAATTACTATTCCCTTCCTCTTGTTTATCAGCCATAGAGGCTGCTGCTAAGGTGTTTTCTTGTGCAGTCATAGCTCCTTTATCTTTCTGTAGCATCTTCCCTATGGTGATATCATAATCAAAGTCTACCCCATCTTTGGTAGACATCTTACAGGGAATCTACTCTTTGTCAAGCACATTCCTTACTTCTCTGATGACTTTCAATGCTTTGTGTTCTTTCACTTGCAAAATCATGGTGACCTCCAAGGCAACATTAAATGAAATGAGTCTCCACAGAGACTCAGTAAGAACTCTACTTCTACTAATTAAAATATTATCATTCCTAAATTTCCAAATATGCCAGAGAATGTGAAAGGAAAGAGTTGACCACAAAATATTTCATCTTTTATTCAATCTCGTCTGATTCCCAGAGAAGATATCCAAAATATGAAAGTTACTATTTAGTTCCAGTCCAAATAGGCTCCACACGACTATAGAAAAATGACAGTCAAAGAAGATATGTAGGATAGACTCAGGTTCATAACAGAAAGAGTAGACATTTGTCTCTCCAGATGGTTTCTTAAGCGGCAACCTATGCAGAAGAAAATTCCACATGAAACAAAGCCCTTTAGGTTCAGCAGGGGTGTGCCATAGTTTCACAAGATATTTACTCCAGGTAATACAATCTAGGTTAAGATTCCACTTATCATTCATTCATTGAGGAAGGTTCTCGATGGGAGCTTACTAATGTCTTGGGCTGCCAAAAAGATTGCAGAGTTCCTAAGGCTATCCTTCTCTTTATCAATAGAAATGGATATTTGAATATTAGGGTTGATAATGCAAATAGTAGTAGTAGCATGATTATTACCTCTAGTATTGGTTCCATGTCCTGATCCTGGAAAATGGTTTCCATTGATGACGAACTTTGCTTCTGGCGGGATAACAATTTCTTCCCTAAGTGCCTGTTTGATCCCAAATCATGGAAAATGGACATGTTAGGCCTTAATAAATAAAATTAATTCTTTCAACACTCATGAACACAAAATTGAACACATATGGCACTTATTGACAAATTGGTTGCAAGAAATGTTGCTTGAAACTTTTCTTGCAACTTGACAACTTTTATAAATTTTGAAACTATCACCCTAATGACCCTAATTTCATCATGGATGGTCTATTAAGACCTTATTACCACAAGTTGACCGGTAGAATATTCCTCACCTTTTTTTTTCACAAATGAAATTAGGATAGAATCCTAAAAGGCCTTCAAAGTGTTAAATTCAATGATAAAGGAATGAAGAGTTGTCGAGTTGACAACTATGTTGTCAACCTTACAACAATATACTAAATGTAACATTCATTAAACTGCTTGCAAGCAGTTTGGCAAGGAGTTGTGACTGTCAAATGATTATTAGAAGTTTATTTGGGTAGTGTGAGCATGAATGAGAGTAAGAGAGGAGTATTAGATTTCATATTTTTACTACTTTTAACATGTCTTTCTTGATCCAACTTAATGACTCAAACATGGATATTACACCCTATGCGTTACATAAACTCACCAAAGGTTTGAAAGGGCTTATACATTCTTAGTTTGTTTGTTCCAAACCATGGAATGAGATCTCAGGCTAGGAAAGTTACCCAACTCAAAGTCACCATTCAGAATAGTCACTTTCATTTATCCTACAAAGCCCCAACAAGGGTGTTCCCTATGGTTCTATGTCAATAGGCACCACTAAATTAAAGTTTTTTGATGCATATTTCATGAGAAGGTTCCGAATTAGGATTTACTACAAATCATTCTTCCAAAATTATGGCAAAAAAGTGTCAATCATTGGAGTAGATCGATGGTGACCAAGTTTTTTTTCTCTTCAAAGTATGGATTTTTTTGTCATAGTCTTCTCTTCGTGAATTTGCAATCCCTTTTTGACAGATCTAGAATATGCAGATGAGAAATATTTTTCTTCTCAACAAAATTATGACCATTAGTGGTTTATATTTGAGCCCAAAATGGTTGGACATTGTTGACTAGCTCCATAGTCCATGAGGACATTGTCACCTATTAGCATGAATTTGGTTTGTATGCTCGTGAGTGTGTTAGGTTTCCAAATTTGGCAATGGAATAAGCATAATCAATCATTTAGCAAGAGCACAAGGGAAAACCACCAAATTGATCTCCAAACGAGTGTGAAATTGTACTAGGATACAACTGTTAACACTATATATAGGCCCCATTGTAGCAAGAGTGTGACCTTGTAGTCATACTCTTGGTAAAGCATAAGATAGTATCAAAAGACTTTCACCAAGACATAAAAGAGATAAGATCACACCAATCCCCCAGGACATAGAATTTTATTGGTTTGAAATATCAAGATAAAAGGAGAAACATGATTGGCATAGGTTTCATAAACATGGAGCATGAAAGAACAAAGAATAAATATGGCATGTAGGTCTAGTAAGGTTTTTTTACTAGGAGCCATGTTAAAAGTGTATGCCCCCATGTTAAAACAATTTCTTATGTCCTTAGTGTTAGGATAGAATCATAAAAGGCCTTCAAAGAGTTAAATACAGTGATAAAGGAACGGAGAGTTGTCAAGTTGATGACTATGTTGTCAACTTGACAATAATATACTAAATGTAACAGTCATTAACTGACTGCAAGCGCTTTGACAGGGAGTTATAATTGCCAATCGATTAGTAGAAGGGTATTTGGGTAGTGTGAGAGTGAATGAGAGTAAGAGAGGAGTTTTAGGGAGTTTGGTAGAGTAATTAAGTTTAAATCAACAAACTTTTAATTCTTTGAAAACTGTCTATTCTCTGCCATAAGGACATAGTCACTAGGTTCATGTTCATAAACTCTTCATTCTATGCAATATTGATTGGGAATCAACAATTGCTTTGAAGACACCATGAATGTATAAGACTCCCCCACTTACTTTGGTTAATGTGACTTTTGGGGAGAGTCTAAAACATGTATGATATGTGCCATATGTGTTTGGTTACAAAGGTATGCATGGATTGAAGATGAAGATCTCTGATTGAAGAGATATTGTTGATTAAGGGTACATGGTGGTTGGACTAGTCAAGGTCTAAGAGTTCCACCCAAAGGAGGGCCACTTTTTATGACTTGGTATGTCATGATAGGTTACTTGGATGGTGTAGGATCCATTGGTAGGAGCTAGAAGTGTTTGGAAGTGTCTTGTTGACAAAGCCCTAGGCTATTGCACCTAGGAAGGAGGGTTTGGTGTGTCCAATGGATGGGTATACTAGAAAGATACATCATTTGGAGGCTTTGAAAAAGAGGTTCCAAAATTTTTTTAGTGCACATGGTCCTCAAAGGGACTTTAGTTTCTTTCTAGGCCAGGTGTATGGTGCAGGAGCACGTACCCATTTTTATACCTCATGATGTAATGATCATCTTTTTATGTTTGGTTTGTATAAAATAAGGTCACAAGGACCATTTTTAAGGTATTTCTAATTAATCCATGTCGTGGAAGGTCATAGTTGGTCCAAAATGTAAAATTGTACCAAGATTATCAATATTTCTATGTGAAAGCAAAAGTTTCCAATGAGGCTTCCATGGAACTTTATGATGTAATAAGGTTAAATCAGCCTATTTCAAGAATATTTAGGTTATTTTATGTTGTTATAAAGTGTTTTTCTATTTATTTTTTCACAAAATGCAAGAATTGCAAAAGTTTCACAATAATTGTTGAGCAACTTTTCAAATTTAAAAAGTTGCTTAACAAGGGTCATTTAGTAACAAGTTATTTCCAATGGTAACATAATGAAAAATTTAGTTGGAATCCATTGATAGTATTGAAAACATGTTATATAGGCCTCAGGGAATCGAGGCATGGGTGTTGATGCAATATGAAAAAAGTTTGATCAATAAAGTTGCATACATATCCCAGAATTATGAAATTATCTACAAAATCAACCAAATAATCCAAGTTTAAAAGATCCACCCTAGGCAACACGATGATCTAATTTCTTGTTTTAAAAAATAATTATAGATCTATTGAGAGGAGAAGAAACACATGTTTCCTACTACTAATCCCATTTCAACTAATTCTTATGATATGAATATAGGATGAATAGGTAAGTGAATAATCTGCTCTTGTTGATGGACTGAGGAATGCAATGCCCTTTTTGATTGATTGATTCCTCATTCCAATCAAGCATATATATTATTCAAAGGGTTATCAACTTGGAGGATCATGACTCTTCATGATGTCCATTACTTACTAACTAATGTGATTAGTTTACTTAACATCTCTTAACTGATCATCTCTAGACAAGATCGATCTACATAGGAGGAGTTTCTAGAACAATAAACATAATTAACTATTAAGAGTGATCTGTATTAACATTACAGTCCAGATTATAATCTGACTGCAATGCTAATGCATATCATTACATAACTGATATAATTATATTTAATTGTAATTCTATCATACATTAAATCTGATTGAAACTATATTTCAACACTCCCTCTTAGTAAAAGAAGATTTAAGTCAAACTCTTAGTCATGACAATTTATAACCAACAACTCAATGTTGTCTAGCCATGAACATAATATTTGATACAGTCTGAAACACATCATGACAATTTGAAACCAACAACTTAATGTTGTCTAGCCATGAACGTAGTCCGGAACACATCATGACAATTTGAAACCAACAACTTAATGTTATCTAGCCATGATATGGTTATTACACAACAAGTAATATCATAGTGTTCAAGATATCTGGTGCAATCTGGATCATTAACTTGATAAAGTCATTCTTGACACTTGGTTAACTATTAACAAGATCATCACCTTGAAATAGTACCCTTAACACATAGAAGATCGTCACCTTCTCAAAACATCAAGTTAAATATTGCAATATTTTATTTATTTATTCATGGATAAATTACACATAATAATAGAACTTAGTTCTAATTTTCTCATTTATATTTAATCATACCAAGTTTGCTCCTGAAGTATTCTATCTTCACTCTTGCAAGGGGCTTGGTAAATAAGTCAACATTCTGTTCTTCAGTGCTAATATACATCAACTTAATGATTTTTTGATCTACCATATCTCTTATATAATGATATGGAATCTCAATGTGTTTAGATTGGTTATGGAAGACATGATTCACTGATAATTTGATGCAACTTTGATTATCACAATGTATAATAGTGGATTTCAAGGGTTATCCAAATAAGCCAAATAGTAATTTCCTTAACCATACTGCTTCCCATGCTCCCATGGTCTGCTTCAGTTGAGCTTTGAGCAACTGTTGATTGTTTCCTACTGAACCAAGAAACCATGGTTGACCCAAGAATGAAACAACATCCAGTACTACTTTTACGATCAGTAGGACTTCTAGCCCAATCGAAGTATGTATATCTATGTAGCTAAATCTCAACATTTTCATATTTTAGTCCAAGTCCATTAGTTCCTCGTAAATATCTTAAGATATGTTTTGCAGCCATTAAATGTATCCTTTTAGGTTCACACATAAAGTGACTTAATACATTAGTTGCATAACAAATATCAGGACGAGTGTTAACAAGATACATGAGAGAGCCAACTATCTGTCTATATACTATAGGATATGCAGGTTCTGAACCTTCTGCTTCCATTTTAAGTTTGATTAAGTTTGTTTCCATAGGAGTTGCTAAAGGTTTACAATCCATCATTCCAAATCTAGTTAAGATATCAGTGGTGTAATTTTCTTGATTTAGAAAGATGTAGTTTTCCTTTTGACTTACTTCCAACCCTAGAAAATAGTGTAGAAGACCCAAGTCCTTCATATCAAATTCAATAGTAAGGTCTTGTTTGCATTTAGCAATCAAATGATCTTCACCTATTATCAAAAGATCATCAACATAAATAACCAATATGATCATATCACCTTTAGAAGTTTTGAAATAAATGTTAGGATCTGCCTCATTCTTGGAGTATCCTAGTTTAGTTAAATACTTGTCTATTCTTGCATACCAAGCTCTAGGGGCTTGTTTTAGTCCATAGAGAGCCCTTTTAAGTTTATAGACATAATGTGATCTATCATGTGTAGTGAACCCCTCTAGTTGTTCTATATATACTTCTTCTTCTACTGAACCATTCAGGAAGGTTGTCTTGACATCCATCTAATGTATTTTCCATCCTTTAGAAGCTGCAATTGCAATGATGGTTCTTACTAAAGTATATCTGGCTACTGGTACAAATGTTTCTTCGTAGTCAATTCTAGCTTTTTGGGAGAATCCCCTTGCAACAAACCAAGCTTTATGTTTTTCAATGCTACCATCAGGTGTATATTTGATTTTGAACAGCCATTTAGAAGAAACAACTGATTTGCCTTTAGGTCTAGGTACTACACCCAAACATAATTTTTTAGTATGGATTGATACTCTTCAATCATAGCATCCTTCCAGGATTGACTTTCTAAGGCTTCCTTAGCATCAGTTGGTTCTTGATTTGTAAGCTCTATTAACAATGTTGCATAACATTTTTGTGTTCTAGCTCTTTTATTTTCTTTGAACATTTCATCTGGTTCCACATTGTTTTCTTCAAACATTTTCCTTGCCCATAGTGGTCTTTTCTTGTTATAGACATCTTCATCATTTATATTTTGAGGTTCAAGTTCTTCTAAGATATTCTCCCTCTCAATTTCAGTAGAGGGTTCTTCTTCTGATTCTAAGTTTTGATTATCTTCAGAATCTCTGCATGTAATGCTTTCATCAAATTTTACATCTCTGCTTATTTCAATTGACCTTTGTCTTGGAATATATATGCGATATCCTTTGCAGTTTTCACTATAGCCAACTAGAATACCTCTTTTTCTAGATGGTTCTAGTTTAGTCCTCTTTTCTTTTGGAACATGAATATAAACTGGGCATTCAAATATTCTTAGATGACTTAAGTCTAGTTTGTTTCCAGTGAAAGCTTCTTCAGAAGTTATATCTTTTAGACTAGAGTGTGGACATCTATTTTGTATATATACTACAATATTTGAAGCTTCTGCCCGAAATGAGACATGGATGTTTTGGTCATGCATCATGGATTTAGCTGCTTCTATTATCATTCTGTTCTTTCTTTCTGCTACTCCATTCTGTTGGGATTATATGGCATAGTATACTCCCTCTTAATCCAAGAAGAATTGTAGAATTCTTTAAATATTTCAGCTATGTATTCACCCCCATTATCTGATCTAAGTATTTTGATTTTCTTCCCTATTTGATTTTCTACTAAAGCTTTGAATTCTTTGAACTTAGATAGTACTTCAATTGACTCTTTTAGCTTCAAAAAGTATATCCAAGTTTTCTGGGAGAAATCATCAATGAATATTATGTAGTATAGAGATCTCGTTAGGGAGGGTGTTGACATGGGCCCACATAGATCAGAATGAATAAATTCTAAAATGTCTTTAGACTTGTGTTCACTAGAAGGGAATGAACTTTTAATATTTTTTCCTAGTGCACAACCTTTACAAATGCCAGAGTATTTTGATTCTATATTAGGTATTCCTGAGGTTATTTTCTTTATGATAGGTAGAGCACTATAACCTAGGTGACCTAACCTTTTATGCCATAATTCATTGTTATGAGAAATTTCATGGTTCAATGCAACTTTTTGATCGCAGAGTAGTTTATATAAGATACCATCTCTAGATCCTATTGTTACAACATTTTTTATATTTGAATTTTTAGGCCAAAGAAGAACTTTATCTTCATTAAATGTGACTCTATATCCTTGATCAACTAGCCCTAAAATGGATATTAGGTTCCTTTTAATTCTTGGTACAAACAGAACATCTTTTAGATGTAATGTTACTCTGCTTCCTAGTTTGATTGAACATGTCCCAATTCCTTTCATGGGGTAGGTGGAGTTATCACCAATGGTGACTTCTTCAGAAGAATGTCCTTCAAGATCTTCAAACTGATTCCTGAATTTAGTTATGTATTTAGAAGCTCCACTGTCAATTATCCAGGTGTTCTTATTTGTATTAAGTTCACTTGATAATGCTAGAAAGAATAGTGAATTATCTTCTTTGGTTTCATCTATATTTGCTTGTCCTTTATTTCTAGTAGGACATTCTCTACGTGTGTGCCCATATTTGTTGCATCTGTAACACTGAACCTTCGATTTGTCTTTCTTATAAGATTTATTTGAGAAGTTGGCATTACTAGAAAAATTTATGTTTCCTGTCCTCTTGAAGAACTTCTTCTTCTTGTTGAAAGTATTTGTTTGTAGTGCTTGAATCTTTCTTCCCTTATTTGGTCCAATCCCTTTGGATATCAACCGAGTTTCTTCTAGTAAGCAATCATTTTTGAGTTGGTCAAATTTAGGCAAAGGAGGCCTTCCACTGATACATTGAATAAATGACTCCCATGATCAAGGTAATCCCCTTAGGGAAATTAGGGAAAGATCAACATCATCAACTGTATTACCAATGGAGAATAGTTGATCCCTTATTTAAGTGATTCTTAGAAAGTAAGATGTTATTGTTTCTCCCTTATTCATTTTGATAATCATCATTTGTTGTTTTAGAGTTAATATCCTGCTTGCAGTATTTATCTCAAATGTATTTTGAATGGTTTTATAAATATCATAAGCAGATGTTAACCTTGATATGCTTGGTAATATTAAGTCTTTAACTGAGTCAATGATTAACTTCTTGGCTTTATTGTTTTGTCTTTTCCAGATTACTTTTTCTGTCTCATCTTCAGGTATTTTAGGTTCTTCCTCTATGTAGGATTCTAGTTCTAGTTCTTGCATCAGAGTATTTATTTGAATATTCCAAGATACAAAGTTTGAGGCTCCTTCAAGTCTGTCCTCTATCCTGAGTGTGTGAGCCATAGTTTAAGAAACACAAGTATTAAACTTTCTGATGATTTTATATATCCTTTTTGTCGATTCTGAGAACTATGATTATATGAATCTCAGCTGTCGATTTAGGTGACTACAATTTTAATGTGTCTCTATCATCAACTTATAAACTATTATTTAATAGTTCTTTGCTGTCTATAAACTGTGATTTATGTTTCTACCATCGATTTTGTAGACTGCAATTTATTTTTCTGTCGTCAATTTTATAGACTGTGATTTATTTTCCTTGATCTGATTGCAGTGAGGTTAGATGTTGGGATCCAGATTTTACTTAGTACAGATCACGAATGTCTAAGAATGCAGATCTCTGATTTCCTTGGACAAGTTGCAGATTGCTGATATCCTGGTGCAAGATTTCAGATTGCCGATACTCTTGTGCAACCTGCAGATCGCCGATGTCTTGGCTTTCTTGATATTTTATTCACTTTGCCTTAACTTGGCTCTGATACCATGATAGGAATATAGGATGAATAGGTAAGTGAATAACCTGCTCTTGTTGATGGACTGAGGAATGCAATGGCCTTTTTGATTGATTCCTCATTCCAATCAAGCATATATATTATTCAAAGGGTTAGCAACTTGGAGGATCATGACTCTTCATGATGTCCATTAATTACTAACTAATATGATTAGTTTACTTAACACCTCTTAACTGATCATCTCTAGACAAGATCGATCTACATAGGAGGAGTTTCTAGAACAATAAACATAATTAACTATTAAGAGTGATCTGTATTAACATTATAGTCGAGATTATAATATGACTGTAATGCTAATGCATAGCATTACATAACTGATATAATTATATTTAGTTGTAATTCTATCGGACATTAAATCTGATTGAAACTATATTTCAACATATTACACTAACACATTCAATCATTTTAATTAATGAAATTAATCTAATGGACATAACTTTTACTTGATATCCTTAATTCCTTTAATACGAGTACATTCAATTCATATCATGACTCTCATACATGGTAATCCTTTTAAGTGGTTTAATTGAGATTATAATATACTCCATTCTAATCTAACATCGTATCCTACCCCATAGAATATTATTAGATTTACATTAAGCACTATACATATTAGTATTCTTCTAACATTTCCTTTGCGTTAAAATCTAAAAATTAAAACTAATCTTATAAACTTACAGTCATATTACCCAACTATTCCATTTACATTCTACAATAACCTCATCATCTATATACCATTATAGTCAACCAACTAGTAATATTGTTAGTTTCATACAACTAAAGTAATGCACACATAAAACATCAAACATAGGTTTCTTAGTAACTGATTACTACATGAATTCATTTCCATAATACTCATCTAGGATCTTAACCATTCACTTGGAATCTAGCAATATGTACATTTAAAAAGAATCCATTTTATGACAATTTGAATTTAATCATTAGGATGGAAAAATCAATTTTAACTATCTCAGTCAGTTTGAGGACAGTTTTAAAAGGTGGTTAGTTGATGTTTGGGTCTAAAAGACACCTATGTTCATTGTAATTACAGATAGGAATCCGATTTCATTCCAAGTGATAATGAGATAGAAGTTTGAATCAATAAAATATTGTTTTCACTGCACTTTCTCTGATTTTATTCCATAAACAGTCATTGTACATGCATTTTCTTCCATCTTAACGTGTTTGTCTTGAAAGCTTGTTGTTAATTATCTTGTATACACACAACTTGCATCATGGATATCATGAGTCACCTTTGAGGGAGAGTCAATTTAGCATACACCTAGTGGATATAGATCTAGAAGAGGTTCTTAGAAATGTTGAAAATATGACAAAAAGGTATACATCATATATTCTTATTTTTGCAACAACAGTTCTAATCATAAGGTATCACCCATGTCACATTAAGGTAATGATGTTGTTACGAGCAAGAAGATATTGAAGGTCAAGCTCCTTCATGTGAAAGGATGATTGTAAGTTCAAAAACCGACATGAAATTTCAAATGCCATGCAAAGCATAGGAAGGAATTTAAGGTTGGAAAGTCAAGATGCAAGTCAAATGCAATGACAAGGTGATTTTAAGAGAAGATGAAAATTTGCAAGTACAAATTCATGAAGAAGGATGAAGGCCAAGACATCAAGTTAAAAGTTATTTCAAGTACAAGCAATTTCGAGAATACTTCAATGAGAATATTTCCAAGACAAAGAGGATGGAAAGATGGAGTTCAAAAAATATAAACATGCTATGTTGGCACACCTTCATTACCACCATTCTAGTTATTCCAAGTGTGGAAAGAGAAATTCATTTAATGTATTACACCTACTAAGTTTTCTCATTGGTCAATCCTTAAAGGATATGTATTGAAAAATGTAATTTTTTTGTTGGCCCATGGATAGGTGCCTTTTTGTAATTGGTTGACATTTAATTATTGTAATTGGTATTTAGGGAAAACCCTAATTAGGGTTGTGTTGGCATAATCTTGGTCCTTTCCAAGTAGTTCATTTGGGAGAGGGCATCTAGGACTTATCACTTGATGTAGTAACAACAAGAGGAGACCATACCGCTGTAAAAAAAACATTGGATAGTGACCAACATAAATGAAATTGATAATAGGGCATGAAGAAACATTAAAACCCTAAGTATGCCAAGATAGTGAAAGAAAAACCATGACTCATGTCAAATTATACAGAATATCTATAATAAAAAATAGGTTGAAGTTTTTACCAATCCGCGCTTAAGTCACGACATGTGACAATTCCAAAAAAATTCACTAAGGGTTTCTTATACCAAACCACAGCCCCAAAGCCCAAAAATTATACATATCTTTAAAAATACAAAGGCTATGGTTCACAGATAGAGATAAAATATGCATAGAAGAAACCCTTTTTCTATCCATATGATGATGCACATTGTAAAAAAGGAAACAAATTTATAAAAAAAGTATGTGGGTTCAAACATTAAGGTCACGGCAAAATCATAGTCGACTAGAAATTATGCAAAGATTTCATTTCATGACACGGTGATGATGTTTTCTACATACAAAAGGATGTACCTATAAATTATTGGTATGTGCTGTATGTACCACTATTCAAGGCTTCACGACATTCAGCTTCCAAGGAATGGGGTCAGCTTCTACGCGCAGAGCTATGTCCTTTGGGGTACTACTTTCGTGCAATAAAATAAAAAATGAATTTGATCATCTATATTTTTTTTTAATGTGTGCCCGAAACCGTCAGAAATGTGACAGTATCGGGAACAAATTAAAAAAAAAAACAATCTCATAAAATTTGCCCCTCCGTCGAAAATTACCGTCAGAAAATAGGCCCAAATGTATTAGTGCTACCTTCTTGGAGATGCAAGATCAATTCAGGCAAGATTGGTTTGATGTCAGATTTGGAGCAGAATTATTCTTCAAGGATTATGTGGACTTGCAGATGAGGTATTCTAAGAGCCATGGCCGTCACAATAATGACATCAAGTGAAAGATCAAAAAGTTTAGCCTATCTAATTTTGATGGGTTCATAATGACATCAACAAGAACATGGGTGCAAAAGGTAGATACCTACTTTCAGCTCAATCTGATGCCTAAAGATGAAGCAATCAAATTTGTAACCCTATACTTGGAGGGAATTCATCATGAATGGTGGCACCATGGGATGGTCACCCTTAGTCACGATCAAGTAACTTCATATGTCAATTTCATAGAGAGACTCATAGACCGCTTTGACAGGAAGGATCCAAAGCTCAAATTCAAGGAGTTGGCACAACTAAAGAAGACCAAACAGGTGTCATATTTTGACAAAAGCTCCGAGAGCAGAAGAGGATCTACTTCTACTGCATAAATTGGGTGCTTATAAATTTACAAGCCATATGACTGCACAAACTATACCAACTACTAGCATAATAAAAAAACTGATGATGATATTTCTTCTGACTATATATGACATACTGATAGCAAGGTCTAATTTCTGGTCATCTGAAGGATGAGAGCATACTCTCTACTTGCAGAGCTATCCTAAAATTCTAAGATTCTCTAAGGCTCACGACTCACTAAACTCTGAATGCCATTCTCAAGCCAAAGCTCTTCTTTAAATAGGCAAGGAGGAGGAGAGAGAGGGCTCTGATGCTTGCCACATGGCAAAGATCAAATGAACCACTTTATTGAGAATGATGCACACTATCAAAAGTAGATGCCCACTATAACCTGTATGTCAGTCTGGGTGGACCCCAATATCTACAGAACATAATAGTGGAAGACAAACGAGTAGGGACACGCAACTCATAATGCGTTCACTTTACATCTGAAAGTGACTACAGAGATATCTCTTTTATTTCCTGTGAAGAGAGAAAACACGGATCCTGTTAAGGAGTTGGATTAACCCTTTTGTATGGTAGTGGAGTCTACCCTCAGTTTTGGTAAAGCAGACTTGAGTTACTAGAATAATACATTTAACCAAATGGTTGGGTCTTTTAGATTAAACCAGAGCCATAATAAGCCACATTCTTTGGAATAAAGAAACAAAAACTTATTTGGATGGATTTTGGTGAAAAGAAAGGGATCAGTTTACCCAAGGGTAATATTTCTTGTCAGATGATAACACAAAAGAAAATGTAGATGACAACCCCATCTACTTGGGTATTATGCATCACTATCAGTGAAGCCATCAATACATCTAGCACAGTAACAGTTCTCATGAGGATCTTCGTTGGTGCAAGGTGGATGTGGTGGATCAGGTTCTTTCCATATAATTTTGAGTGTCTTGGTTTTATAGGGACCATGAATTCCTTCAGCTTGGGCCAGCATATTTCCTAGATCAGATCTATAGGTGGTTGTAGAGATCCAGATAGAAGTTCTGGTTTCATACAGATGTTGAAGTCGAGCACCTATTGTCCAGTGTTGAAATAAAGATGCATGCTCTCGTAGACCATAGTTGATGCAGATGTTTTGATTGATCAAAGTTTCTTCTGGTGACCCAAATTTAAGTCGCCAAAGGATTCCATAATAGCCTGAGAACTCGAGTGGAAAAGTTACAGGATAGGGTCCTTCAAATAGATCTCTAATCATTTGGATTCCATGTTCTTGGTGTAGCCATCATTCTGGTCGTTGGATAGGTGGGTTGAGAAATTGGATTGGAATTTGATGTTGAACTGCTGGAGCACAGAGAAATTGTGCTATCTCTTCATCTACTAGTTCATTCATATCATCTATTTGAAAGATGCTACTAGGATCCCATAAATTTGTGGATGTCAAGATCAGCTTGGATTGCAACATACGAAGCCTATCTAAAAGATAGTCACTAGCTAGATCAAAATTCCTTCTTTCTCTTCTCTCAAAGGGATTGGTACTATAATCAGAACAAATTTCTTCCCACCATCATTCTTCTCTGATACTGATGACACGTACATTTCCTGTGGCTTGTTGAGCTCCTTCCCTAGTTAAGAAGTCAGCAAAGCTATTCTTGTTTCCTGGAATATGTTCTATATAAAAATAAAAAGTATTAAGGAATTGAGCCCACCATAGAAGGCGTCCTTGTATAACCTTATCTTTGGATTCCTTTTTAAAGAAACCTCTGAGATTTTGAAGATCACTTCGGATTAGAAATCTTTTTTCAGCAATAAACATGTAGAATTTCTTTAGGGAATTTATGACTGCTAAGATTTCTTTATGCGTGCTGTGATAATTAATTTCACTTCCTTTGAAATTACTAGACACATACCTTACAATTTCTTCTTTGCCTTGAGCATTCTTTTCTTTGAGAATACCAGCCCAGGTATGTTCACTTGCATCTGTCTCAATTATCTTTGAACCAGGTCCAGGTAGATGGAGTGTAGGAAGTTGAGTACACTTTTGCTTGATCCATTCAATGGCCTGATTATGTTTGTCTGTCTAGGCAGGAGGATTCTTTTGGAGCAGTTGATTTGCTATTAAACGATCCTGTGCAATATTAGAATAGAATCCTGCTATATAGTTTACCAGACCAAGAAACTTCTGTAGCTCTTTTACATTGGTGATAGGAAGATTGGCAATTCTTTGCAGGATATGGGATTGTGCTTCCATTCTCCCCCTGGGAAGAAGACAAATGCCAATATAAATGATGGATTCTTGAGCAAAGTAAGATTTAGTAGGATGGACAACAAGACCATGTTGTTGACAGAGGTTCAAAAACTGGCGAAGGTGAGCATGATGGGCAGAAGGGCTTTGGCTAAACACAAGCATATCATCTATGTAAGGGATAATTAATTTGGAATACTTGCAGAAGATATTATCCATATGCTACTGAAAGATGGATGGAGCTATTTTAATACTGAAGGGTAGAACATTCCATTCATATAGACCTTAGGGAACAGAGAAGGTCATTTTATATCGGTCATCGGGATGAACGGTGATTTGCCAAAAGCCTTTAGTTAAATCAAACTTTGAGTAGACATGACTTCCTTGAATAGATTGCCAGATATGGTCTTTACTAGGTAAAGGGTATTGATTACCAAGTAAACAGCTGTTTAAAGGTTTGTAGTTAACAACTAACCTTTTTTCTGATAATTCTTGTCCTTTCTTATCAAACTTAGGGACATAAATTGCATGACAGGAGAGTGGTGATGAGGAGGAAGAGATGAATCCTTGATCTAGGAGTTCTTCAATTTATTTCTTACAGATTTCTGTTTCCTGTGAACTCGTAATAAAATAGTTAGCTTTGGCCTTTGGAAGAATTTCCTTACCATCAGGATCTTTCTGTAAAGGTAATCTGTAGATCAAATTCTATTGCTGTTGCTTGAGATCTTTAGTCATCACTGTTGCTGCAAATTGTTGTTTCAATAGTTCTAATTGTGGAGCAGTATTTTCCACTTGTTTTGCTATCTAAGCTACATTCTTTAGTTTTGAAGTTACAGGTTTGGCTTTACTGGTATAAGCATGTTTAGTCTGTAGTCTTGGTACTTTGTGATGATTTAAACTAATAGTCTCTAGTTATCAGTATTGGTTCCCATTGCTGCATGGCTGTACTGCCAATAATCCCATCATATCCATCTATCTCATAATGGAAAAATAATAATTCATCTTGATGTCCATCATCAAATTCAATTGGTGCTTTTCACACCAGATGAGACATATGTTTTCCTTTTCCAAAAGTGATTTCAGTATTTCCTTTAATCCATTGATCAGGGGGAAAACAATGATATCTTTCAATATTTAAATCAGCTCCTGTATCCCATAGAAAGGCTAAAGGATATGGAGTTGTACCTCTGAAGTGAATAAAGAGTTCTAATCCAAGGCAAGATGTTTGTACTGGTTTCTTTGTGACTCTACAGTGCTGACTGTGCTGAGCAAAGACTTCTTCATCTTCTTGTACAAAGTCTTCTGCCTTTACTTCTTCTTCAATCTGTCCACCAGTACTTGGATTGATACCTTATGTTACCATAGCATTATGCATATATGGACTATATGATTTTTCATGACAATATAAATCATCTATGGTAGCAGTTAACTAAGGTGTTGTTTCAGTTAGAGTTATTTTGGAAGAGAATTGATCCAATTCTTTTCCTCTATCAAGTTCTTCTTTAAGATTCTCATCTTCTTCTTGAGATAATTCTTCAAGTTCTTCTGTGGCTTGGTTGACAACTTTCCTGAGAAATTTTTTTCTATGTTGTCGCCATATTCTTCTTGCCATACTGCCTAGTGCAGGGGCTTCTGCTGAAGTCTGTTGACCAATAGGGTTGATTGTTGCAAACAAGCTAGGTCTAGCTAATCTGAGAGGTGGTCTATAAGAACTTGGACCATGACCTCCATAAGTAGGTAGCTTCTCTCTTTGCCAAGGTGGAATTCTATATCCATGGTCAGGTCTACTACTGCTAGATTGGTGACGGCCTAGTAGTTCCCTTTTTTTTCCTTCAAGATTGGCTAACTTAAGCTTATTCTTTTTCCATGTTTCAGGACCCATGTTCATTTCTTTCTGTAATATTTCAAGATCACATATTTCTCTTAAGATTCTATCCAAGGCTTTTTGTGAGTCAGAAACTCCTCTCATCATTCTACAAAAGAATGATACTTCAGAATCATCATCAGATTCTGGTTGTTCCCTGGAATCAACAAAGTGATTTGACTTTGATCCTGTACTTTCAGTGGCTTCTTCTGGATCATATAGAATAAGATCTTTAGAGTTAGAGGGATAATAGTTATCAATATAAACAAATTCATCTAGATTGTCTAACCCAGATTCTTTCAACACACGTGCCTTTCTTTTGAACTTGGCTTTATTCTTTTCAGGGAAATTGTTGGCAAAATGGTCACCCTTACATATATAGCAGGTAGGTTTCCATTTGCTTTTTCCTTTGAATTTTCTTTTCCTGTGAAAATATCCTTTTCGCTGGTTGTATCTTTTTCTAAAAGAAAACTTTTCTTTTCTATTAGAACATTCAACACATCCTTTATCTATTTTCTTGTGTTTGTGGAAAGTTTTACCACACCCATAGAGTGGTGTCATTATTTTACATACAGTAGGAGAAATTAAGGGTTTAACCTTCTTCAATTCCTTTCTTTTGTTTACTTCATGACATACTTATTCATTGATCTCTTTTAGGAATTGGATTAATTGTGGGAAAGTAAGTTCCTGGACAGTAAGGTTTTCATCTACTAGATTTTATAGTACCCTCTTATGGTAGTATTCTCCTAAGCCTTCAAAGCTTTTGATAAATGTGGAGTACATGAACTCATGATTCTGTTATTTTCCAGACTGATAAAAGTTCTGAAATTGTTCAGCACAGTATTCATCAAACTTAGATAAGTCACAACATTTGTTATTAATGAATCTTCTATAGGTAGTTCTTTCAAGAGCATCAGTTCTTCCTACAAACATTTTGATTAGTTGTGCACATACTTGATCAATGCCATTAGTAATTAAATCATTTCTGTAGACATTATCAAGATGGTCCCAAACTCTTTTGGTTGTGCTAGTAAAAGAATTCAGAGCTTGTTTGATGACTTCTTGTTCATCTACACCACTATTTGTAGCCATATAGTTAATCACCCATGCTCTAATAGCATCTATATTCCTGAGATTTTTAGTTGTATCAAAGGTGTCAAAATTAACTAATGGTGGTGTATCAGCTTTGAAATTCTGAAGGTTTCTGAATGGGTCATTTCCTCCACTGTTAGGACCTCTGGTCATTTGAATTTTCCCTTTCATTTTTTATTCTAGGGTAGCTGTTCTAATTGTACCAGTAGCAGTATCCCAGGCCCTTTAAATTTCTGGTTCAGGTAGATCTGTGGTTAGCCCTTTCCCTTTATATTGGGCTTGAAGATAACTTGCTGAGTTATCTGGGAAATTCACCTTTTTGACAGGTCGAGCTGGTTGGATAGACAAGTTCTGTAGCTTGTCTACTATTTCATCTATATGTGATTTGATATCAATGGATTCTTTTAAAACAGTAGTCTCAACATGAAGAGACCATTGACTGGTAGACTGTGAGATTACATCAATGCGTTTGACAGTTTGGACAACTGTATTGACTTCAGAACGTAGAACTTTGACATGTTGTTCATGGGATTGTTGGAAGGCTAATTGTTGTGCCCACTGATGGGAAAATATTTGTGGTAGTGACCTAATAGTTCAAGACCAAGAATGCATACTTCAAGGAATTATCTATAGATCATACCCTGACTTTTCTGGTCCACTATCGACTATTCAACAAATCATTACCTTTGATGTTGAACCCAAGAAAAGCCATGAGTACTGAAGAAGCCTTGTCCACTATTTGGAAATCCAATAGTCCAACCACAGAGTTACGAGCCCCATATGTTATAAAACATAAAGATATCAAGATGCCAAATGAATGGGCACTTGAGTTATGGAGCAAAGATGCTCAGCCTGAGAAGCCTGCTTAGTTACAAGGGATTAATATCCAAGAAACTGATAAATTTTCAATACTTAACTTTGCAAATCCAAAAATTTCCCGCTCTTAGTCTACCAGAAATACTACTCATGAACCTGTGATACAATCTCGACCTTCAGTATCTGTTAAAACTGCTCCAGGAATGGAGTCTTTATTTACTTTTCCATATATGCAATCTACACTTCCCAAACCATCATCTCAGTTTGGTAGTGATACCTCTTCCTGTTCACATGTACATTTCTCTGAACTAGAAGATGGTAAATTGAAATGTGATAATTGTAGTTTTGTCTTTTCCACTGGAAAAGCTCAAATGATGTCTGGCCATTCTGTTACTTTCCTTGAGCCAAATAACCAAAATGAAGAAGCAATAGAAGTTACTAATCCTGTAGGAAAATCTGTTACACCAGGAGTCATTCCTTCATTCTATGATTTTCTGCAAATTGATCCGATTGGTAAATACCAAATTGACTTTTGGGCTCAGCACGTCTCTCCCATTGGAGAATCTCAGGTCTCTTCCCAAAGTAAGTTTCTTTACTGGAATAATCTTTGTACCCGTAAACATATGCTGCTTACCAAAGATATTAAACACTAGCAACTGCTACAGACCATAGCCTAAGATAAGCAATATGCTAGCACCCAAACCAATGCGCATAAAATCCTTGCTTTTATCCAATAGCTACAAGCCCGTGTTACCAAGGAATGGTAGGATGATGTCCTTAGCTTTATCCATCAACTTCGTACTGACTTCCACGAGTTTAAGCAACATGCCGAAGTGTGGTGGGCACAATAATTATCCTTCCAACAATCCCATGAACAGCATGTCAAAGTTCTGCGTTCTGAAGTCAATACAGTTGTCCAAACTATCAAACACATTGATGTAATATCACAGTCTCCCAGTCAATAGTCTCTTCATGTTGAGACTACTATTTTAAGAGAATCCACTAATATCAAATCACATATGGATGAAATGGAAGACAAGCTACAAAACTTGTCTATCCAACCAGCTCGACCTGTCAAAACAATGAATTTCCTAGATAACTCAGCAAGTTATCTTCAAGCCCAATATAAAGGAAAAGGGCTAACAACAGATCTACTTGAACCATAAATTGAAAGGGTCTGGGATACTACTACTGGTACAATTAGAACAACTACCCCAGAAGACAAAATGAAAGGGAAAATTCAAATGACCAGAGGTCCTAATAGTGGAGGAAATGACCCATTCAGAAACCTTCAAAATTTCAAAGCTGATACACCACCATTAGTTAATTTTGACACCTTTGATACAGCTGAAAATCTCAGGAATATAGATGCTATTAGAGCATGGGTGATTAACTATATGGCTACAAATTGTGGTGTAGATGAACAAGAAGTCATCAAACAAGCTCTCAATTCTTTTACTGGTACAACCAAAAGAGTTTGGGACCGTCTTGATAATGTCTATTTAAATGATTTAATTACTAATGGCATTGATCAAGTATGTGCACAACTAATCAGAATGTTTGTAGGAAGAACTGATGCTCTTGAAAGAATTGCCTACAAAAGATTCATTAATAACAAATGTTGTGACTTATCTAAGTTTGATGAACACTATGCTGAACAATTTCAACACTTTTATCAGTCTGGAAAAGAACAGAATCAGGAGTTCATGTACTCCACATTTATCAAAAGCTTTGAAGGCTTAGGAGAATACTAACATAAGAGGGTACTAGAAAATCTAGTAGATGAAAACCTTACTATCCAGGAACTTACTTTCCCACAGTTAATGCAATTCCTAAAAGAGATCAATGAACAAGTCTATCATGAAGTAAACAAAAGAAAGGAATTGAAGAAGGTTAAACCCTTAATTTCTCCTAATGTATGTAAAATAATGACACCACTCTATGGGTGTGGCAAAACTTTCCACAAACACAAGAAAAGAGATAAAGGATGTGCTGAATGTTCTAATAGAAAAGAAAATTTTTCTTTTAGAAAAAGATACAACCAGTGAAAAGGATATTTTTGCAGGAAAAGAAAATTCAAAGGAAAAAGAAAATGGAAACCTACCTGCTATATATGTAAGGGTGACCATTTTTCCAACAAGTGCCCTGAAAAGAATAAAGCCAAGTTCAAAGGAAAGGCACGTGTGTTGAAAGAATCTGGGTTAGACAATCCAGATGAATTTGTTTATATTGATAACTATTATCCCTCTGACTCTAAAGATCTTATTCTATCTGATCCAGAAGAAGCCACTGAAAGTACAGGACTAGAGTCAGATCACTTTGTTGATTCCAGGGAACAAATAGAATCTGATGATGATTCTGAAGTATCATTCTTTTGTAGAATGATGAGAGGAGTTTCTGACTCACAAAAAGCCTTGGATAGAATCTTAAGAGAAATCTGTGATCTTGAAAGATTATAGAAAGAAATGAACATGGGTCCTGAAACATGGAAAAAGAATAAGCTTAAGTTACCCAATCTTGAAGAACAAAAAAGGGAACTACTAGGCCGTCACCAATCTAGTAGTAGTAGACCTGACCATGGATATAGAATTCCACCTTGGAAAAGTGAGAAGCTACCTACTTATGGAGGTCATGGTCCAGGTTCTTAAAGACCACCTCTCAAATTAGCTAGACCTAGCCTGTTTGCAACAATGAACCCTATTGGTCAACATACTTCAGTAGAAGCCCCTGCACCAGGCAGTATGGCAAGAAGAATACGACGACAACATAGAAAAGAATTTCTTAGGAAATTTTTCAACCAAGCCACAGAAGAACTTGAAGAATTATCTGAAGAAGAAGATGAGAATCTTCAAAAAGAACTTGATAGAAGAAAATAATTGGATCAATTCTCTTCCAAAATAACTCTAACTGAAACAACACCTCATTTAACTGCTACCATAGATGATTTATATTGTGATGAAAAATCATATAGTCCATATATGCATAATGCTATGGTAACAGAAGGTATCAATCCAAGTAATGGTGAACAGATTGAAGAAGAAGAAAAGGCAGAAGACTTTGTACAAGAAGATGAAGAAGTCTTTGCTTAGCACAGTCAACACTGCAGAGTCACAAAGAAACCAGTACAAACATCTTGCCTTGGATTAGAACTTTGTATTCACTTCAGAGGTACAAATCCATATCCTTTAGCCTTTCTATGGGATACAGGAGCTGATTTAAATATTGCAAGATATCATTGTTTTCCTCCTGATCAATGGATTAAAGGAAATACTGAAATCACTTTTGGAAAAGGAAAACATATGTCTCATCTAGTGTGAAAAGCACCAATTGAATTTGATGATGGACATCAAGATGAATTAGTATTTTTCCATTATGAGATAGATGGATATGATGGGATTATTGGCAGTACAGCCATGTAGCAATGGGAACCAATACTGATAACTAGAGACTCTATCAGTTTAAATCATCACAAAGTACCAAGACTACAAACTGAACATGCTTATACCAGTAAAGCCAAACCTATAACTTCAAAACTAAAGAATGTAGCTTGGATAGAAAAACAAGTGGAAAATACTGCTCCATAATTAGAACTATTGAAACAACAATTTGCAGCAACAGTGATGACTAAAGATCTCAAGCAACAACAACAGAATTTGATCTGCAGATTACCTTTACAGAAAGATCCTGATGGTAAGGAAATTCTTCCAAAGGCCAAAGCTAACTATTTTATTATGAGTTCACAGGAAACAAAAATCTTTAAGAAATAAATCGAAGAACTCCTGGATCAAGGATTCATCTCTTCCTCCTCGTCACCATTCTCCTGTCATGCAATGTATGTCCCTAAGTTTGATGAGCAAGGACAAGAATTATCAGAAAAAAGGTTAGTTGTTAACTACAAACCTTTAAACAGCTGTTTACTTGATAATCAATACCCTTTACCTAGTAAAGACCATATCTGGCAATCTATTCAAGGAATTCATGTCTACTCAAAGTTTGATTTAACTAAAGGCTTTTGGAAAATCACCGTTCATCCTGATGACCGATATAAAATGGCCTTCTCTGTTCCCCAAGGTCTATATGAATGGAATGTTCTACCCTTTGGTATTAAAATAGCTCCATCCATCTTTTAGCAGCATATGGATAATATCTTCTGCAAGTATTCCAAATTCATTATCCCTTACATAGATGATATACTTGTGTTTAGCCAAAGCCCTTCTGCCCATCATGCTCACCTTCGCCAGTTTCTAAACCTCTATCAACAACATGGTCTTTCTGTCCATCCTACTAAATCTCACTTTGCTCAAGAATTCTCATTTTGGCATTTGTCTTCTTCCCGGGGGGAGAATGGAAGCACAATCCCATATCCTGCAAAGAACTACCAATCTTCCTATCACCAATGTAAAAGAGCTACATAAGTTTCTTGGTCTGGTAAACTATATAGCAGGATTCTATTCTAATATTGCACAGGATCGTTTAATAGAAAATCAACTGCTCCAAAAGAATCCTCCTTCCTAGATAGACAAACATAATCAGGCCATTGAACGGATCAAGCAAAAGTGTACTCAACTTCCTGCACTCCATCTGCCTGGACCTGGTTCAAAGATAATTGAGACAGATGCAAGTGAACATACCTGGGCTGGTATTGTCAAAGAAAAGAATGCTCAAGGAAAAGAAGAAATTATAAGTGATGAAATTATTTTTCCATTAGTATACTCAGAGAAAAAACACAGACAAAAAGCATTACCGGCAGACAGCAAGCATCACCGACGAACCACAAGTAGTACCGATGAAATGCAAGCATACCCGACAGGACAAAGAATTTTGAGAAAAATGCTAAGTATAAATGTGACAAGCATCACCGGTGACCACAAGCATCACTGGCAAACACAAGCATTATCAGTGACACAGTTTCCAGAACAACCCGACAGGAACAGACAAGCATACCCGACGACATGTTCAAAGTAAGGAACACCGACCGTCAGAAAAGCCGCAAATTGTGGATCTGATTTATACACAATAGATAAAGCAAAGTTATTCTATTTTGTAGAATTGTTTTTTGTTTTTTATGGTCATGCAAGCTTTATGTAAATGCTTTAAAGCATCCTAACGGATCTAAAGCATATCTAACTACAGATCAAGATCAA
>MU227179.1:3513596-3545511 GCA_018584345.1 Thuja plicata
TATTAGTCTCTCTTATGCCTTCTGAATCAACAAGAGAGGAACTCAATGAAGTAATGGAGAAATATACAAAGAAATTCTCACCAAAACTGAGAGCTTATAAATTTCTTCAAGGAAAGCTTATAGAGCTAGAAGAAGACACACAAAATATGGAGTGGTCTACTAAAACCTGATGAGGAAAGCAGTCTTGAAAAGGAACCTATCAACACGATAGCTCACTCAATAGCTAAGTTGGACAATGAAGAAGTACAAATAATAGGGTAGAAACAAACATATGTTATAGATGAAGATTGGTCAAAAGATGGCCAACATGATCAAGTACTGGATAGTCCCATCCACATAAACTTGGACGATGAAGAAGTTGCCAAAGAAGAACTAACAATTAAAGGTAACTTAGATGTGGATATGAATGATGATTCATGGTTAGACAACATTGTCGACACCATTACAGGAAAAGACCCTGTAGTAGATATGCAAAAAGATGAAGATATCACTGCTACAAGGGTTAGTACCAACAAACAGGACAAGGCTATTGATACTGCAACTATCAATACGCCTACAAATATAAATATATTGATAGATGCTATCGATATACAGTCCAGCCAGGACAAATCATCCAAGAAAGACAATGATATACCCAAGGATATGGGTACAGATGAAAATCAAGGTGGATCCAATACTCCAAAGGATACCGACAGAGAAATGAAGGATGACACCGATGAGCAGAAAGATACATCAAAGGAACAACAACAAGAGGTAGAGAAAACTACAGAGGATACCTCAAAGAAGGTTGAAGAGAAAGAAAAAAATGAGAATGTAAAGAGAAATGAGGAATTGAAACAAAAGGAAGACTCATATGTTGAAACACCCAAGGAACGTGAGGAGACGTCTTCACCAAACTAGTAGGTGATTACAAAACAAGTACAAAAGGATGCCTCATCCTCTAAACACTCACCAACTAAGTCTACTCAATCTCAAGCCTTGCAAATGGTATTACATCAATCTGCCACTGCCAACCAGCCAAAGAAGAAGAAGAAAATAGTAAAGGACATATTGGCTATAACACTTGATGAGTCATTGAAGTTCCAAACTGGGACATAACCACTTTGGACAGTGACAAACTTCAAGAGTTTGGAGTGCTCTATCAAAGGAAAGCCATACAGAAGAAGATGATCCAAACACATAGAAAAAACATGGCACTTGACAAGGCTAAGGAGATACTCCACCAACTGGTTCCTGAAGTGAAAATTGATGAAAATACTTTAGTTAAGGAACAAATTGTTGTTCTTACCGATGCTATTACAGAGCAAGGGATAGAGGCAGATCAAGCTATGGAAGAGAAAGCAGAGAAGAAATATCAATTCAAGTTAATTGATAAGATAAGCCAAGAAGTGGCAGTGAACAAGGTCAAGCTCTCTGAACTTAGTGATGAACTGGAGCCAATGATTGCTGAGGCAATAACCGTAGTTCAGAAGATGTGCACACTTGACAAATTTGTAAAGGAGAATAGTGACAAGCTTGCAGAAATTGATACAAATGTCACTAAGAGTGCACAAATCCTAACCTCACATGCCGACAACATAAAGGCACATCATGACACAATCATTGAGGCAAACAGGCTAAGGCAGGAAATATGGGATGCTGAGACCCAATTCAGAGGTGAGATCACAGAACTCCAAGCACATATCTTACCAAATCTCACAATACTTCAGCAACACATTTTAGAATCTAGAAATCTAATAGCAACCCCGTGTTAGTGTTTTTTCTTGCTAGGCCTCTGAAAGATACTTGAAATTTTAAACAACTCTATGACCCCTTAATGCCCTTTGACACTATGACTCAAGCAAGGGAAAAGCACTAATTGATGAGGTTCTTGATAACACCAGGGATACCTATTACCACCTCCTTCTTTTTTGAGATCCACTAACTCAGGCAGGTTTTACCTATGACTGATTACTATTTTAGCAGTATCTTTAGAGTGGATTAAACCTTATGTGCTGAATGCTCTATTTTAGATGGACATGTATATAACAATATAGATAACTATGATTACCCTGAGGATAAGCTTGACAATCCAAATCAATATCTTGATGATAACAAACATCAACATGATTAGGAAATACATTCTTGTTTCCTTTTGCAATTCTTGTGAATTTAGGAGGAATAACCTATTTGATTTGCTCTTCAAGAAATCAACAAACTTCAACTATGACCCTTAAGTACACAGTTGATTTTACCAAAATACTCTGAAAGTGATTGATTTAAATAGTTTTTAATGCTTGGATGATGATAAATCACTTGACAAACTATAGACTAGTGCCTATCCTTGGGCAAATAGAGTGAAAAGATGTAAATCCACAGAAAAGTATGAACAAGAATACTGTAGGATGCCTTACAACCTACATACAACTTAGATAAAAATGCCTTACAAACTTATCTTGTCACTTCTACAATATTGTATCAAATCCTCAGTTGTTGCAGTACTCTCTGAAACTACTCACAAAGTTTAATTCTCCCCTTAGAAGAAGCTTGCAAATAATTAAATAGCTTCCTTATAGCCAATATGTTTAATATGCCTTACAAATTAAACATAAAAGAGTGCATACAATAAGCAAAGAGACAACAACAATATAGACTTAAATTGCACTGTATTTTTAGTCATATATTCTGCTTCAAGTACATATAAAGGCTTAAAAGCTCAAAACACAGACAGAAATCAAAAGGTCTGTCTTCAATTATATTTCATCCCCTTCTTTAAAATTACAACTTTGGTCCTATATATAGGTCCTTAACCATCTTGGAATCCTTTATTTTAGGATGCAACAAGCTTCGGATGGTTTAAGGAACCTAACCCTAAAAGAACAGAAAAAGACAAAATAAGAGAATTTAGAAGCGGTGGGAGGACAAAAACAGAGGATGTAGATCTAATATTCTTTGTCTCTTCTGGAATCTGGCACCTTTGTCTGACAATGTTCAGGATAGCTTCTAATGGTTACATTAAGACTGAGTGACTGCCATTACAGGATAACCTACACTCATCTCTATTTATAGCTAACCTCCCTTTTCTCATTGGTCAGGCGCCAAGTGTTCCCTTCTACTCCTCATCTAGAATTTACTCTTCAATTACAGTCTTCTTCTTCTTTGGCCTAGTCATCAGCTCCCATGTTGTCACTTCATCATCTGTTGGCCACTTGAAGTCTTGAGTACCCTGTACTTGTGCCTTTTGTTGCTCCCATCTGACATCTATGATACTCTTAACATCCATTAAAAACTTATTAAGGTCAGTTTCTGCCCTGAAGGCTTCATCTAATATCTTATTAAATCCTTCAACATCCAAATCTGATCCCATAATAAATGCCTCATTATTAGGCATTTTGCTATCAAACTCATTTCTCCAAGCATCTAAGGCCTTTACCTGATCATCTTCTCCTCTTAGGGAAGGAACAAATCTATTAAAATCTGCATAAAAGAGGCTCAATTTAACCTCTATTTGATTCAATTTTCCTTTGAAGAATGAGAGAGCAACATTGACCTTTTTGATCTCATCTTCCACCTCTATTATTATCTCAGGAAAATATGATCTTAGGGTTTGCAAATATGCAAGCTTTTCAAACAACTAAACCCTGGTAGACCATTTGGTAAAATAGGGGTTCAGTGTAGCAAGATACCCCATTACCTCAGTATGTAAAGTTGGCAATTTATTGTAAGCATTAAGGACAACATCAGTTTTATCCTTTAATATATTAATCCTATGTTGTAAAATGCCCCTAAATGCATTCAAAGCAATTTCATTTTTCTTCTCTCCTACATCCTCTTTCTCAACCACTTCTTCTGACTTTGCTTTTTCTTCAATTTGCAAAGGTTGTTGAGCAGGCACATACACCACCTCAGGCTTCTCTTCTAATTCCTTCAATAATTTTTCAATCACCTGACCTTGCTGGTGTATTTTTATGTGGCACAATTCTTGGTCTTTGGCCAATGCACTGGTCTCTTCTATCAATATGCTACACTTATCAGACAATTGTTTAGTCTTGTCCTCATTTAAGTGTGCCCAATGTGTCATGATCTGGGATATTTCCAAATACCCTATATTCTGCACTGACCAGACCATTTGGTTGCCTACCACGTTCTCTTGAATGTTTACCAGCTGAGGATTTTGGTCCTTAGGGCAAAGGCCCCACATGGCAAAGGCCTGAGATTTTGGGATATACCCAAATCCTTTAATTATATCTCCCGTTTGCACTTCACTTGCCATCTTCAAATCTGGCTTCTTTCGTATCTGATCAATTATGAAGGTAGAATCCAAATCCCAACCTTTGGCAAGCAATATTCCACTATTCAATACCATTTTTCTAGCCTCATCAGGCGAGATGTCCTCACTCTCTGGGTCATATGATTGCAGGGCCACTAAGGCCTCATTTGTCATTGTCTCTTCCCCATCAACATTCAATTGAGCCCTAATTTTCTCCTTTTTGTACCACCTTAGGAAGTCTTTAAACTCCTCAGTTTTGATGAAATTATCATCATTTAGGAGCTGCTATTGATGTATCAACCTTTCATCAATACAGGCCTTGAGAGGTAATTCCACATTTTCCTCTATGTCAGGTTGCTTTTTCTTACCCTACCTTATTAATTTCCTTAGGTTATGGTCATATAACCTATTTCCAAGAACTAGGGCACTTGCTCTATCCTTTTTCTTTTCTTTCCTCTCAAATAAAGGCTGGCCTACTTCCATCTTTTGCCTTTTGGCTGAAGGCTCCTCTATATCATCAGGTTGTGTGCCCTCTGTCAAGTCAACAATGTGGCCCTTAGCTTCCTGCAACTATGGTATCTCTGCAATATTCTACTGAGGTTGAGCATATCTAGTTGGACGGGCATAATCACTATCACTACTGCTATCATACTCAGACTCTGAATGATCTAGCTCTTGGGCTCCTTTTTTGTCAAGAACATTCTCAAGCTGTTCACAAAGCACATAAAAATTGTCAATCATGGCTTTTATTCTGTCAAAATATGACAAATCAGGGTAGAAACCTACGAAAGCCAATCCATTTCTTTTGATCTGTGTCTGTAGGTTCAGCAATTCCTGAATCCTTGATCTCCTTGTCTTGATCTAATCCTCATCAAGGAGGTTTCTTGTCACATCCTCTTCAATACATTCACAATGAACATTTGTATTGGGGATTGTAGGTGTATACAATCTTCTAACTCCTACCATAAAACCTTCAGGATCAATGTATTTGTATGAGGCTGCCCCCATTCTACAAATTTCCAACCACTGACTGACTGAATCAATGGCACCTTTGCCAATAGTGAAATTAGAAATTTTGAACTGTCTAGGGGTTAAGGTCCCCTTCCTGTGTGGTGCAAAGTGCTCATTATCTGTTAATAATAATTGCCATATAAATTCCATGGCAGCCACTCTTGTTGGTACATGGTAAGGCAAGATATGAGGTGGATGAATACATCTATATACCCTTATTATGGTAAAATTATCCTCTAGGAATAAATCTCCCCAATTATGGTCTCCCTCCCATTTATATAGATATTCATTAGGCCTTAATAGCTGCATGATCTTAATTGGGAGCCTTGTCCTGCTAATGCCCAAGCTCTGTACTATTGGATACACAATCCAATTCTAAAATGCACAGTAGTCACAGTCCTTGGATGTATAATTCCAAATATTTACCCAAAACTGAATGGGATTAGGGCCATCTCAAAAAACCCTTTGAGAACTCAAATTGTTTACAGCCATGATCACAAAATTAAAATGCAACAGGAGATGCATGAGGATGGAATAGTGTAAGAACTTGGGTTCTTTCTCCTTAGGGTCCTCCATCTTCTTCTGAGTTGCTATAAATTCCTCATGCATCTTGTCAATGACATGCTATATATAGTCATAGCTGGTGCTAGAATGCACCTCCTGGAGATCCAACACCATCATCAATATCCTGGCATTGATCTTTTCTGCTTCCCCATCTATCCCTAGCACTCTACACAGGGCATAGGCGATGTACTTAATGTAGAAATGAAAGTCCTTGAAGTAATAAGGGCTTGTCCCAGAAATAGGATCAAGATATTTTCTCACCTTCTTAAGCATGTGTTTTTGCAACTATCCCCTAGCAATACCAGGCTTCAAATTGTACCTCGCCTCTTGCTTAGTAATGTCAATCTTGGTAGACATAGTACTATACAAGCCAAAAGCTTGCATAAATGAATTTCTATTTAGGATGAGCAGGGCAATGCCATCATTCCTCTTAATTGTCTTAAACAAGACATCATAATGACTAGCAAGGCCTAAGAACAAATCTACATCTATGTAGACGTCAGGGACAATTAACCTAGCCAAACCACAGGTCCAAGGGTTTGAAATTGGGATAGCTTTATTAGAATTTTTATAAAAGTAGTTAAAGAGGGAAAAACCTATTGTTCCCAGAGTATCAACATCCTTGATGTTGCAGTAGTCATCAGTAAGCACATTAGCATTTGCCCTCTTGTTCTGAGTTGAACCCGACAGTAATCTGAGGAATTCATCTGAGTAATTCTGTTTCCCCTTAGCCTCTTCATCTATCTCTTCACTTCTCCCATTGGTAGAAGCTACACTAACTACTCTGCTCATGTTTTCTTTGTTTCAATCCCTTTTTCTTCACCGATATTGAAGCAAATCTCCTCTCAAGACTCACTTTACTTCTCTATGCACTGTTCTCAGAAAATCAAAACCTTCTGATCAATTGAGTACTCTGCAACTTATCTAATTTCTTCTCTCTTCTCAGAATACCTAGCACTCTTCATTCTGAAATTCTGAAAGCAAGCTAAGTTAAAATGAACCTTCAATCAGCTCTTTATGGTAACTATTCCAAGTACATGGCTCATCATTTGAAAAAACATCAATTCAGTATGCTGTGGAATTAATTGAAAACCTAGCCGTAGCCCATGAGCATGACAGGAAATCAAATTCATATATGTATATCTTCAGAGAAAACCTTATAAAATTTGAAGGTGATGACATGTCTCTATGTGATTGGCTCTCTGTCATACATCTCAGCTACCTTTTTTACACACTAATCAATATCCAAGCTTGTCATTGGATGCTGAATGATTCATGTTGTCATGTCAGCCACTGCCGCCTTTTCTTATGATTTCATATTTTAGCGACTACGCGACTATGTATAATCTCCTTGTCACTGACCCAAGTCCTTAACCCTTGATTCTTCTAGAGACCTAGCGACCATGTTACTTTCTCTATCTTGGTTAACCACAGTTTACTTCTGGCGATCACGCGACTGTGCAAATCAAAGTCGCTGGATGAAAAGTCTAACTCATATTTTACTCAGAGACTCCACGACTGATAATTACCTTTAGCCCTTTACGATTATCTCCATGTCGCCAAAAGCTTATTTTCCTTTAAGAGACCCCGTGACTACCCTTGGTCGCTTAATCGCTGAACACAAATGTTAAGTGACAAAACATTTAGAGACAATGCGACAAGCACTTTTACCCTTTGGTTCATCTGGAGACTACGTGACATACCCTTATCTCCAAGTCATGAGTACTTTTTCCTTGGGAATATTTCATTCAAAGACTTTGTGACCACCGTAGGATCTTTAATTATTTGCATCTGACGGCTCCCGCCAAATTGCTGAGTAATTTACTATACCCTCAGATTTTGTAGAGACTTCGCGACAACAAAGGTTTTATACTTAATCTCTTAATCACTGCATGATCTTTTTCCATTGGGAAACTATGCGACAAGCCTCTTAATCAACTCACCTTTGGACACGTGTCTCCTTCATCACTTGTCTCTGTATCACTGAATGGAAATCTGACTCAGCATCTCAATCTTGTGACAACCCGACTGTGTTATCTTTCAAACTGCATATGGTTAGTCGCGTAGTCTCAGCATCTCTTCCTTAACCTCCATCCCATTTGGAGACTACGTGACATAAGCTTTACATTACTTACTTAACTGCAGACCAATTCAGCGACTATGAGACATGAAGAAATTGTCAAGTCTCGTAACAAATCACTAACTGCTGGTCTTTTCTTGCGACACTGCGACTCATCTGTGGGCCCTGTCACAAATTGCTGACCTGTCTTCTCATTTAGAGACTACGCAAATGGAGGGCTCCGCCAAGTCTCTTAACATAGAAGGAATATTCCAATTCTTTGAGAGACATCCTGACCTAAGCCAATTGCCAAGTCTCAAGATAAAAAAGAATATGCTATCAGGATCACGTGACTAGGCGACCATGACTTAAAACACATGACTTAAGTGATTTTCAAAAAGTAACACCAAAATAGAAGTAAGATAATCATCTTAGGGTTTTTCTCATTTTGGCCAATAAAACAAGACCTAGGGTTTCAAGGTTTTTGTACCTTTACATGGATTTTTGACATGAAGACCCTATAAAATTTCAACGGGGAAATTACAAGGAACTGAGAGACTTCTAGGTTTAGGGAAGATAAGCATGGGTCACAAAACTTTTTGCAGACAGACCAGAACCAAGACTACAACCAACACCCAGGAGATGTCTGTAGTAGACAACATCTATGATATTCATGTAAGGATTTCACTAAAGCACATGGCTCTAGAAATGATGAAAGAAAAATGGGAGAAGATGATGGAGGAAGTAAAGTCCTCACATTCCCACCTTTTTGGAAAGTTGTAAGTACCTTTGTCCTTAGCATCAAAAAATGAGGAAAGGCAATGTATATAGCTATGAACAATACATATATCAGGTAACAAAAAGAAAAAGATAAAGGATATGTATATATATACTTACACTTACCGGTACATACATAGGGGGAGTCATTCAAATGACTAAGGCCAATTTATACACAGGTGTACATACTCATACACTCAATATGTTGCACATATCATGTTTTTGATACTAATGTCAAAGGGGGAGATTGATGACATTATTTTGCCATTAGTATACTCAGAGAAAAAACACAGACATAAAGCATTACTGGCAGGCAGCAAGCATCACCGACAAACCACAAGTAGTACTGATGAAATGCAAGCATACCCGATAGGACAAAGAATTTTGAGAAAAATGCTAAGTATAAATGTGACAAGCATCATCGACGACCACAAGAATCACCGACGAACACAAGCATTACCGGCGACACAGTTTCCAGAACAACCCGATAGGAACAGACAAGCATACCCAACAACATGTTCAAAGTAAGGAACACCGATGACCAAGAACACCAACCGTCAGAACCGACAGTCAGAAAAGCCGCAAATTGTGGATCTGATTTATACACGACGGATAAAGAAAATTTATTCTATTTTGTAGAATTGTTTTTGTTTTTTTATGGTCATGCAAGCTTTATGTAAATGCTTTAAAGCATCCTAACAGATCTAAAGCATATCTAACTATAGATCAAGATCAAGTTGTATATCTTGAATCTAGAGTTAACTTGCGAATGCATGAATCAAGAATTGAACCTAAGCTAGTATAAATAGATGTTCATACTCAATTGTGAGTATATGAATTCTTTATAATTGATAGCCACAAAGAGCATCTAAAGAGCAGAAGGAAAAATTCATGCAAAAGATCAGAAACAGAATACATCAGTTATCAAGAACACACAGAGGCTACCAACGAGCAGATAAAGGTAATACTCAATCATGGAAGGATGATTAATAGTATTTTTGGAGCTTTATACGATCTGTTATCAGCAATTGAAGATTTCATTTATCATCAGATCAAAGACTTATGTAGTTGCATTCTAACAAGTGAATCACATCTAAAATCCTTTTGTAGAAGGTGGACTTAACCATCCTTTGTAAATCTCTTAACAGAGTGCACACTTAATAGTGTTGTTGAAAGCTTAAAATGAAGTAGATCTTAACAGGTCTCTACTATAATACTCCTAACAGGGTAGGTCATCAGAAGTGACCAAATTGTAAGCCTTAACCAGCTCTTCTTATCTGTAGATAGTGAAGTTTGTGGGTAACAATCCCCACCGTAGTTTTTACTTCCTTAATAGGAGTTTTCTGCAATATCATATTTTGTGTCATGTGTTATCTAATTTCATGAATGTTTCTATTATTGTTACATATCAAGAAGAATGTATGATATGATTTCATATGCATAAAGAAAGATGAATAGATAGATAAGTTAAAATGCAAATTGATGACTAAGGGTTAATGGGCTAACCAAGAAAAGTTTTAGAGGTACTGATTCACCCCTCCCCTCTCAGTACAAATTATCTCAATATAATTCCAACAGTAAGGTATGCATCTGGTAATTTCAAAGGAAGTGAAATTAATTATCACAGCATGCATAAAGAAATCTTAGCAGTCATAAATTCCCTAAAGAAATTCTACATGTTTATTGCTGACAAAAGATTTCTAATCCGAAGTGATCTTCAAAATATCAGAGGTTTCTTTAAAAAGGAATCCAAAGATAAGGTTATACGAGGATGCCTTCTACGGTGGGCTCAATTCCTTAATACTTTTGATTTTGACATAGAACATATTCCAGGAAACAAGAATATCTTTGTTGACTTCTTAACCAGGGAAGGAGCTCAACAAGCCACAGGAAATGTACGTGTCATCCATATCAGACAAGAACGATGGTGGGAAGAAAGTTATTCTGATTATAGTACCAATCCCTTTGAGAGAAGAGAAAGAAGGAATTTTGATCTAGCTAATGATTATCTTTCAGAGAGGCTTCGTATGTTGCAAGCCAAGCTGATCTTGACATCCACAAATTTATGGGATCCTAGCAGCATCTTTCAAATAGATGATATGAATGAACCAGTAGATGAAGAGATAGCACAATTTCCCTGTGCTCCAGTAGTACAACATCAAATTCCAATCCAATTTCTCAACCCACCTATCCAACAACCAGAATGATGGCTACACCAAGAACGTGGAATCAAAATGATTAGAGATCTGTTTCAAGGACCCTATCCTGTAACTTTTCCACTCAAGTTCTCAGGCTATTATGGAATCCTTTGGTGACTTACATTTGGGTCACCAGAAGACACATTGATCAATCGAAACATTTGCATCAACTATGGTCCACGAGGGCATGCATCTTTATTTCAACACTAGACAATAGGTGCTCGACTTTGACATCTGTATGAAATCAGAACTTCTATCTGGATCTCTACAACCACCTATAGATCTGATCTAGGAAACACGCTGGCCCAAGCTGAAGGAATTCATGGTCCCTGTAAAACCAAGACACTCAAAATTATATAGAAAGAACCTGATCCACCGCATCCACCTTGCACCAATGAAGATCCTCATGAGAACTGTTACTATGCTAGATGTATTGATGGCTTCACTGATAGTGATGCATAATACCCAAGTAGATGGGGTTGTCATCTACATTTTCTTATGTGTTATCATCTGACAAGAAATATTAGCCTTGGGTAAGCTGATCCCTTTCTTTTCACCAAAATCCATCCAAATAAGTTTTTGTTTCTTTATTCCAAAGAACGTGGCTTATTATGGCTCTGGTTTGATCTAAAAGACCCGACCGTTTGGTTAAATGTATTATTCTAGTAACTCAAGTCTGCTCTACCAAAACTGAGGGTAGACTCCACTACCGTACAAAAGGGTTAATCCAACTCCTTAACAGGATCCGTATTTTCTCTCTTCACAGGAAATAAAAGAGATATCTTCGTAGTCACTTTCAGATGTAAAGTGAACACATTACGAGTTGTGTGTCCCTACTTGTTTGTCTGCCACTATTATGTTTTGTAGATATTGGGGTCCACCCAGACTGAAAAATAGGTTATAGTGGGCATCTACTTTTGATAGTGCGCATCGTTCTCAATAAAGTGGTTCGTTTGATCTTTTCCATGTGGCAAGCATCAGAGCCCTCTCTCTCCCCCTCCTTGCCTATTTAAAGAAGAGCTTTGGCTTAAGAATGGCATTCGGAGTTGAGTGAGTCTTGAGTCTTAGAGAGTCTTAGAAGTTTAGGATAGCTCTGCAAGTAGAGAGTGTGCTCTCATCCTTTGGATGATCAAAAATCAGAACTTGCTATCAGTATGTCATATATAGTCAAAAGAAATATCATCATCAGTTGTTGTATTATGCTAGTAGTTGGTATAGTTTGTGCAGTCATATGGCTTGTAAATTTATAAGCGCCCAATTTATGCAGTATAAGTAGATCCTCTTCTGCTCTCGGAGCTTTTGTCAAAATATGGAATTTTAGAGGTTGTCAGTATTGGTTGCCAACATGTGTAAGAGAAGACTTATACTACTATTCATGGACGGATTGATGGAACCCCTCAAGGGTTGGGTCAAAGGTTTCAATCCCAACACACTCATGGAGGCATACAAGAAGGCGCATAACATGGCTACCTCATCCTCTAAGAGTCACACACATCACCAACCACCTCTCCCATGATAGAACAAGGATACAGATCCATTTTAGAGGTGGATTAGGCCACTGGTTAAGAGCTCTACTAGAGGAAGAAGATTTTTTTCACTTGCAAGAAGCCTTGGGAATCGGGTCATCATTGTCTTGGAAAGGGGAAGATTCATTACATTGAGATGGTACCCAATGATGAGGAATAAAGCAAAGAACCAAAAGTGTAAGAGGAAGATACTAATCAGGCAGAGAGGACCGCCACACTTGTGCAAAAGGGAGGTTCCATTGCTACACTTTCTGCAAGTCCCCGATGTAGCATATTTTGGGTTCGTAGCAAACTTCAAGGGGAGTGAGTCATAGTCATGCTTGATAGTGGAGTGACACTTAATTTTACTAATTAATTTCTTGTCACCAAGAGAGGTTTGCACATGATGGAGTGTGAAGGATTCGAGGTCAAGGTGGTGGAAGGAACTTTACTACCATGCACTCATCATGTGGTCCCGCAACTGAGAAACACCATGGGGAACTACACGGTGACAAATGAATCTTTCATTATGGATTTGGATGACATGGATTTCATTTTGGGAATTTAATGGATGGAGACCCTTGACAAATACACCCAGAGTTTCAAGAAGATGGAGTTCTCATTCAAGGTGGATAGAAAAAAGATGGTGTTAAGAGGGATGTCCCATAGAGGTTCAAGAGAGATTTCAACAAAAAGGATGGAGACAATTTTTAGGCAAGAGATCCAGGTTTCTAAGCATTGGAGGGCTCATTTGTTGGTTGAGTACTCTAAGAACACCTTTGCTTGCCAGTTGATGGACATGCAGATTTGGAATGATAGGTACAAGGTGGTGGATGATGTCATCTACTAAAAGGATAGTCTTGATCTACTTGGTACCATAATCAAAGATGAAGAAGATGATCTTAAGGGAGATTCATGATCCACCCCTAGCATGTCCACAATATTAGGTCACGATTGCTTGAGGGAAAGCAATCCTTGGATCCAGAGGCCTGTGATGTCCCCAATAAATTGAAAGCAAATTAATTAATTAATTTAATTATTATTAAGGGGAATCATTTAATATTTGGGCTTGGTTGTAACTTGTGGACCTATTTGAAATTTATATAAAATAATAAAATAATGTCAGCCTATTGTAACGTTCCAAAGACTTCTTGGAGACCTTTATAAGAAGGTGGAGGACATTGTATTAAAGCATCATAGAGTTTATTTTCTTGTGTATTTGCAATTCCAGTTGGAATTCAATGTTGTATGCAATTTTGGAGGTGGGAAACCCTCCCTAGTTTGTAATTATGGTTTTGGTGGTTAGCAACCACCCTAGCATGTCATTGGAAATATCATTCTAATATTTCACTTGTGCTTTATTGTCCAAATTTGTGAAATCTTCTCTAGAAGAATTTTTTTTGCATATAGATATAATCTAAGAATACTGAGTCTCAAATTGGCAATGATCCATTTGTGTGTTTTGCATACGCTCTGTGTTGATTTGTGATTTACTATATTGCTTTGGATATCTGAAGATATTGAACAAGATATATGTAAGCGATAAAAGCATATATCGGGCCCATAACATATTTATCTAATCAGAGATTATTGTCATGGCTGAAGAAAGCCGAAGGGTACATTACCAGTGGGCACATTACAGTGGTAGGAGATATGTTGTTGGATACATTACCGTCAGGTACATCAGAAAATGAGATAGAGAGAGGTACAAAGGGAGGTGAAGAGTGATATGGAAATAGATAGGTCTAGATATTGGTGTAGACACAAACTATGAGATGGGGAGATAGAAACTGAATGGTGATAGGAGCCTGTTGATTACTGAAATTTGACTAAGTTTGAAAAATTATAAGATCTAAAATCTAGAATTTGCATTATAATTCCTAGAGATCTGAACCCACTCTCAAACATCCTAACAATATATACATAAAATATAACTTAAGTATAAGAAAGGAAAAACATAAAGAGAAAATATAACTTAAATATTATATTTTATGTATATATCATGATAAAAAACACTATGAAGAAGACAAATATGATGTCCCCTTTCCAAAAGAGAATTTAATAAATAAATAATAAACAATAAAACAATAAAATTACAAAGTCTCTAAAGAGACATTACATATTCATAAGACTTCTATTTAATATTAAATTAATAATAAAAAAATTAAATAAATAATAAAATATATTATAATATAATTACAAGGACAAAGTCTACGGGGAAGAAGATTATCAAATATATAACAACAATATAATAAAATTAAATAGATAACAAGGCTGCAAAGCAACTAAGTTCCTGCAAAAATGTTGATAGGTTGTTTAAATTTTGCTTCAAAAATTACAAGGGTTAGATATATTTGTGAGAAATAAAAGATATTATAGCAGAAAAATAAATAAAGTAGGGTTAAATTGACCAAATATACACAATATATTGAGGTTAACTCTAAAGTTTCTTACAACTAAACAATTAGTAAGGAATTTAAAGTTTTGTAAAACTATAAATCTATATGAGAATCTATTATTTCACAAAATTGTAGAATTGTGAACTTTCAACTTCCACAAAATTAAAAAACTACTTGAAAGAATACAATAATATTATTTTATAATAATATAATATTACTGTATTTAATTATTTTATAATTGTTTTACATATATTATATAATTTTTCACAATTCAAATTCATGTTTTATTTTGAAAAAAAATTACAATCTATAATTAAAAAATATTATATTAATTTAAAATATTTAAAAAATCAAATATGGATATATTTTTATTTTTAAAATAAATTTAAGAAAATTATCAACATATAGTTTATTATAAATTTGAGGGGCTTTAATAATAGTGATTGCAAAAAATCAAATATTTATGTCTTTGATTAAAAACATTGCCTTTGATTAAAAACATTCCTAAAATATTGCATCTTAAACATTAGCTAAACAACTGAATTTCCCAAAAAAGCGTAAAAGTTCATCAGCCAATAAAATGACATAAAATTAATTTTGTAAATATGTTTTGTTAAAAAATTTGCAACTTTACTTTAACTAATATAGATATTTTTGAAATATAGAAAAATATCTTGAATCTCATTTATTAAAAAGTTAATTATTAATAACTAATTAGATACTAGCTATTGCCTATAATTCTACTGCCATGATAGGAACTAAAAAATATAATTACGATATGATTACAATATAAATTAATAATAATCATATTTTAAAAAAATTATGGAGGGGTTATCACTTATCACTATACTCCGCATCAAATTATTAAACTCCAAAGCTTACAACCATAGATTAATTAAAATCTTCACAACTTAATAAAATGATATAGATATTTGTGGGCCTCATAGGAAGAAATATAGTAAACCATCAATATTTCAATTTACAGCACCAAATGCATCTTCATCATTTCCTATATTATTCCCTTCATCTTGTAACTTCTTAATCATCCGACCTACAATACAAGGTATCAAGAATGAGTGCAATGTTCCCCACTGAAATTATACACCACTATAATGTTTTGGGCTGATAACTAAAATAATATACAGTTTTCTGAGTAATATTTCATCATATAGTCAATCCATCATTATCAAGCAGATGGTATCGATTATTAAGCAAAGAACAAGGATTCATGTATAATGAGAGAGCATTTACTTAAAGATACCAAGGACAACGATTAAGTATACCAAGATTAAGGAGAACAACGGTTACCTCAACTAAGAGATGTGATAAAAATATACCTGGTTTATTAAGATAAGTTGATAAAAAAGTGACGTGAATCTTGCAGGGACTCACAATCTATCATACAAAAGGAAGCAGATATAAAACGTAAGTATAGATGGGAAATGAGAAGGGGGGAGAATGAGATAAAAGAGAGCTATGAGCAGACATAAAGAAAGATTTATGAGCGAGTTCAAAAGAAAGCATGAAAAGGTAAAATGGCAGATTTGATGAGAAGATATAAAGAGTGTTATAGCAGATTTATATGAAGAGTTTGTAACATACTTTTGAGAATAGATTGTGGATACTTTATTACAATCTTATGATCAGATTATAGAAGACATTACAACATGTTTGTGGATGATTTTGTAGAGAATTGTGGAAAAAGGAAAAGAAGGGAAGGAAGAGTGTGGAGTGTTGTGTATGAAAAGGCATATATATGCCAGCAGACTTGTGGAGAATAAATAGAAGATTGTTTAAAAGCAGATTTTTGAGCATATTGCAGTAGAAGTCTATAATATAGAAGCATACATTTATAATATATAAATCAAGATCTTCATGACCAATTGAATACCTATAGAGACTTCAATCAGACAAAGCAGAGAAGTTGCAAAGCCTTTAGTAGGCAAACCCATGCAAAGTAATTGCAAGGTCTTAAAGAATAAATCGGGACCAACATATACTATCAGAATAGTAATAGATCTTATTGTCTAAGGCATTTGGAAATAAGGATAATCATTGCAAACCAAAGATCATTTCTGTCAAAGTTTACCATTGCATTAATAATAAGAGAGTTGATATTTGCAAATAGCATAGTGTTAACAAATGCTTTATAAGATTGAGTCTCTTGCAATTGAATATAAAGAGATCAGTCCCAGACCCCATAAGATCGGATAAGGGACAAATTACAACAAACTAATTAACATTAAAAATGTGTATGTGTTTTTGAGAACTAAAAATTCAGTCTACAATTCAAAGAAACGTGTATGGATTTTGCTTGTTTAACATTCAACAAAAAAAAAATGTACATATTTTCTTATTAAACATAACATGTACACATTTGGGCTCAGTTTTTTTGAGCCATAACACATATGTGTCTTTAGAACTTTCAAAAAAGACATGCATTTAGCTCATTTTTCATTTTTTTTAATGAGTGATCTTTTTTTTGTTCACCATCCTACTACACACCCATATACCAAGGTGAGACTTAAAATGATATAAGATTATGACATATTCCACATCTCATGATATGAAACATAAAATGATGAGTATCCTAAGTGTACCCAAAGAAAACTTAAGTAATAAGGTGTGAAAATGACCTACTAGTGGAACTGATCACCCAATTAACACCAATATTTGTTGGCAAGTGGTACATTTCTGGAGTGATATGATACACTTCAGGGTTGTCATTTATGGAAACACATCTGGAATGATGGTCTCTTGAAGGTACTTATAGTTTTGGATATACAAATAGCAAAATGACTAAGTACAGTAATCATAAATACAAAGTATAGCGGTAGAGCTTTGGACAACGAAGATAGTATACGATGCATGGGGAAATACGAGCTTAGAAGAAGAAATTTTGGAGTATGTATGACCTTTTGGTAAGGTCGCTTGAGGTTTGGTGATGATCACAGTGAGTTACAACATTTTGAAGACATGCGAAGACAAAGGAACATAGATACAGAGCAGGTGAACAGTCACAATGATTAAGGGAGTATGTCATGGACTCCTAGCATGCTAAGTTGGATTGTGATTGTGGATTACCTATTTTTTGGTAGCATAAGGTTGCCGAATTTGTATTTACTCTTTGAGTATATATTAATTCTATTTTGTAATGTATTAGAGAGCTGACTGAATGATATATATGTGTGTGTGTGTGTGTGTGTGTGTGTATATATATATATATATATATATATGAAGAGATTTTTCTAAAGTGAAGTGTGTAAGTGGTAAGATGCTATGAAACAAATGGAATGCATGGATGCATTGTGATGTAAGACAGATGTGAGCTACAACTGGAACTATCCGAATATTCACTACTAAGAATTGATTATAACATAGGGTAAAAGTACGAAGTTGTGTCGCACCTGAGGACCATTTTCGTAGTTACAGCCGAAATAGTTTCGACCAGAATGTTTTCAGTCGTACATACGTGGTGCAAACGTGGTGTCGATGTGGCAAATGAGTTTCGACCGAAACAGGTTTGGCCGAACCAGTTTCGGCCGAAAATTCATGAGTAAATATAAGCCAACTATGTTCTATCGATGAAGAATTGGCACATATTTATATAGGGGGTTTCAGCGGGAATAGGTTCGGCCGAACCAGTTCTGGCAGAACTAGTTCCGGCCAAAACTGCCTATGTGGCATCCTATGTGGTAGCCAAATAGGCAAAAATTTCAAAATTGCATAACTTCTCACTTATACAGCTGATTTCTCCATCAAAACTCAACTTTTTTTAAAATCTAAAAATACCCTTTTAAAGAGCTCGGAGTCTAGATTATGATCATATAATTTTTATAGTGTTTTGATTACATATAATATATTATAAGTTTAAAAACTCCAAGTAGGTATTTTAACATTCAAGAACATGCTCGTTCAAAAAAAGAAAAAAAAATAGCAAATCATGTCAGAAAAATTCAAAACTTATATTTAACACTAGATGAGAGAGTCATCTTCAAGAATATATAATTTTCTTTGTATTTGGTGTAGATTTGCTAGGGAAAATTAGGCGGGAGACAAAAACTGTTAATTTCGGGTAACTCCAACTTTGAATAGTTATAACAGACACAATATAATATACTGAAAAACCAATCTTTCTTTTTTTCTCCACTAGCTGTACATGTCATCTAAAATATATTCTGAAATCAGAGGAAAACAAGATTATTTACATATATTTTGTTGGTGGGAACTAGACCCTAGATTTTTTGCGTTTTTCAGCAATTAAAAAATGGACTTCAAAAATTAAAAAGTTATGTCAATTCTTATTAAAAAAAATAAAAATAATTATAGGCATAAACTACATCCAATTTTACACATTTTATTAGTTTACATCATTTTCAAATTCTAAACACAAATGCCACTTTTATGTCGTTAAAGTTTAATAGTTTTGCATGTTGTGGTCCTCTTCCTTTGTAAAAGTGTGACACAGGTTTGTACTTTTACCCCATAATTATTTCTGACTGTAAGAGCAGTGTGCTTAGTATACCTTTAACAGGGTTTTGTATTCCCCTAACATGGAAATGTACTAATGTAATATTCAGCTCCTAACAGGGCTAGGTCTCCTAACAGGGACACTATACTTTTAGTTCATATTTGTGGGTACCATCCCCACCAGGGTTTTCCCTTGGTCAGGGTTTCCTTGACAACAATTCATGGTGTTATGAGTTATGTGTTGTGTGCTTATGTTCTTTTCATTTCAATAATTATATGGTTAAGTTAGAAATTATTAAGCTCATGTTTACAGTGTTATAATTTTGATTCACCCTCCCCCCCCCTCAGTATTACTTAATCATAACAATTGGTATCAGAGCTTTTGGCCCTTGGAAATAAAGTTTAACAACTTAAGGGAGATCAAGATGGATTCTGAAAGTTTGGAAGAAAACTTTGAAGTAGCACTTGAAGATCTTGACAAAGCTAAAGCGGAGAATGGTGACTTGAAATTCAAATTGAAAAGAGCAGAGGGATTCATTAAGAAACTAAAAGAACAACTTGAACTTTCCAGAAGTCATAGACAAGATCTTATGGTTAAGATAAAACAAGATTTAGACAATCATAATTCAGATCAGATAATGCAGCTTGAGCAAGAGAAAGATACCTTAAAGCTTGATTATGAAACTACTTCACTATAGATGGATAAATAGATTCAACAAGAAAAGGGATGTTGAGAACAAAATTGAAGAAACCTTGAAGGATTCTAATATTCAGATGGGAAAAATGAAGACTGAACTTGAACAATACAAGAACAAGTATATGGAATTAGAGAAATACAATTGGATCATAAAAGGATAAATTTTTGAGGCAAAGAATCATATTGAGAAACTTCACATGAGTAGTAACTTGATTGATGAACAAAGAGACAGACAGAAACCTAAAGGAGACATGACTGGTGTCAGCTTCAATGAAGCCGAATGTTCAAAGAATCAAGAAGAAAAATATGATGTGAAGATTGATGGAGAAATACCTACTATTGAAGAACCTAAAGAACATATCAGACCTTTCTGAGGTAGATGTTTTGGTTGTAACAAGATTGGACACATGAAGAGAGAGATTGCAGAGGTAAAGTCCCTTTCAAACCTTTTTTTGGTTATTTCTTTAATTGTTATGCATATGGGCACAAGAAAGCAGAATGCAGGAAACCTGATCAATCAAGATACAAGAAAGATTACACTAGTGAAGAGACAGTAGTTAAGACAACATGTTATAAATGTAATAACCTTGGGCACATTGCAAGGTATTGTAAGTTGTAGGTTAATCAGAACAGATCACCTCCTATATGTTATAAATGCAACAATCCAAGGTATATAGAAAATTTTTGTAGGTACAATAGAACTGACAACAAAAGTGGACCACCTCCTATGGTTACAAAGAATAATATTGGTGATATTGGTAAGAGTCTTGCAGAGTACAAAAGTGAATTTGAGAGTTGTTTCAAGAAAATAGAAGATATCAACAATAATAAAGTATGGAAGGTAAAATAATCTAGTGAGGATAAGATTTGGGGAGAGTCAATAGATGCTACTGAGTCTTTGCCTGGTGCTAACATTGCTACATCAACCTAGATGGCCAAGCATGGCCTTAGGGGGAGCATTGAAAGAATACTTCTGAAATTTATCCAGCCCCTAAATTTGAGGTGTAAGCTCTTGCAAGATTAGGGAGAGCATGTAGATATGTTTTGGAACACTTATCTGTGATCGCATGGTTTTATATATCTATATACTATGATCACCAGATTGCTACTCGACTGTTCTATGTGCAGAAATAAGTTTATCGGGAGCTGCATCATTTTTCACTCAAAGAAGTATAAGGATGATTGAAAGAGCATAATTGAACATCATTTGCGGAGCAGAGCCTAAGGAGATCAGAGTCTTGAGAAGAAATAGAGCTCGAGCAAGTATATTGAAGAGTTTGATCGAAGTAGAGATCTTAAATTTCCATAGTAAAAATGTATTTAGATCAATTGCAAAACTTTTGAAATGGATACACCTATGATTTCTGATGTTGCGGAGAGACCTAGGTACAAATTCAAGAAACACCCTTTTAAATCTACTGAGGATTAACCCGAATGCACATTTTCTCAAACACCCTATGGAGTTTTACATGTCGAAGATATTAGGGCATATACATTGCAAGTTTGAAACTTTGGGAGACGAAGAAATTGCCACAGAGATGGAAAACATGATAGGTGATGATGGAAAGATGAAAGATGAGTTCGCACACCTAAATGACCTAAGAATTATGAAAATTATTGAACTTCAACTTTGGCAAAGAAGAATGGATAAAGATCTTATTGAGCAGAGTTCATGATCAGTTCATATGGTTTGGAGATCATCCTGTGAAGATCTGCATCGACTTTATTCATGCCATAATAGGATTGGACAATACTGGTATAGTACCTGTTGCTGAGAAGAATTCTAAGAAGATGGTAGAAACCCTAACACATTTGCAGTGGGACAGGAGAGTGATAACGGTAAATGATGTATTCCAATAGGATGTTAGATTGATTACTATAATTTTGGGATACAAACACCATTATAGAAGCCGACTAAATTCTGTATCAGGGGGTGTAATTTTAATGGCTTATAATATGGTGAAGGAAAAAATTAAGTATAATCTATGCGAAGTACTAACACAACAATTCTTGGAGAATGTAAGGCAGATAAAGAAGGAAAAGTCTAAAGGATTCATATTTGGATCTTTCTTGACACACATGTACATTCACATTGTTCACAAATTTCCTGGTATGCACCCTAGAGCATGGAAAGACAATATACCTACTGGCATTCAGATTTCTTGGAGTTATAGGAGACTGAACAACACATGGGTTGATGGAGAAATGTTTTCTATGATAAAAATCCTACAGAGAGAAATGAAGGCAATAGAAAGAATTCCAAAGATAATAGTGGAAAAATACAAGGATTCAGTCTGTTTCATGGTTGAAACTGGTTGTGTATGCTTTGAGGCAGTGATACCTAGAAAGAATTGGTGCTATCCACCAGGCTATGAGGTAAGTTCAAAAGTTCTAATCATGCAATTAGAACACATTTTGGCTTCAAAAGTTGATTCATCAGAGGAGAGATGGGGAACTAATGAGGAGAAGTCAGCAAAGATTAGAGAGGAACAAACTAGAGCATTAAGGAAGAGGAAAATATAAAATGTAGTAGATGATTTGGTAGCCAAGGTAGGAATATCCAAAGAGGAAATGAAATAAGTGAGGAAGAAGATGACAGAGAGAGCTTCTGGGTTAGCAAGCACTGCTACTACAACCCTCCCACCTCCAGAAGTTATGCAGATAGTTAGTCCACTTTCTACTGTGATATATTTAACTACACCCTCACTGCCACAGAAGACGTCGCGAGAAGAGACAAAAAAGCTATCACCTAGAATAAACACAAGGTCCACTAAAATGGACTCATCTCCTAAGGAACAGAGGAGAGAAAGAGAAGAGAAGAAAGTTGAAGAAAAGACCACTACTGTGAGACAGCTTTGGAAGGCTGATATAAAAATGTTGGAGAAAAGGATTATTGAGCAAGGGAAGCTTGTTTCATTGACAAAATAATATGACAGGTGATGCAAGGGGGTGGAAAGAGGGGCCAAAGGCTCTCCCAACTACCAAACCAACTTGCAGAGACAATGCGGAAGCAATAAAAACACAATGAGAGAAGAAACAACAGAGCCCCTTTTCATTAATTGATCAAACTTATTACATGTTGGGCTATAAGGCTTTCCCGGTTTGGGCCATATACATTCAATGAATTAAAAATTGATCTTCATACATGCGAGGTCACAGAACTTCTTTACAGATAATTCAACCCTTCTTCTCTTATCTTCCAAAACTACTATCAAAATCCCACTAAAGAATTGATTCCTAAACTAAGAACATAGACACAAATATATACAAGATTCCAACAGAGAGGTCGGCACTCAAATCCATAAGTGAGACCTAGATTTAGGTCCACATAGATCCCAATGAGAGACCCCAAATTAATTAAGCCACAAAAATTGACTGAAGAAGTCAGCCACCAGATCCAACTCCAAAATAAACAACTCAGGCAAAGGATGACCGAGCAACAGAGTGACTCGGGCAAAGAACAACTCAAGCAATAGAAACATGACTTAGGCCAAGCATACCCGAGCAACAGAAAACAAACCTGAGCAACAGAAAAGAACTCTGAAAAAAGCATGCCCAAGCGACAGAAACCCGAGCAATAGAGACCAACTTAGAACAAGCATAACCGAGTGACAGACCCGAGCAACAAAGTAATTATCGAGCAGCCTCCAAATAAACTAAAGAACAAAACAAACATATTTTTGGTTCAAAAGGATTGCCAAAGACCCAAGATGGTTCTGCATTAGACACCTGGGGTTACATGAAATGATTCCTCGAATCATGTATCAGGTCCAACCTGAAATGAATCCAACTTAGATTGAGAAATCCAAGATGACTCCTCAATCGGTCTATTCTTCCACTTTACTAGATACTCCATGTATTCCTTTCCTCTTGTACTTCTGTCAATTCTTTGTTTCAAAACCTGTTCAATTTCCTCTATCTTCTTCTTAGGATAATCACTTGGTATTGTCACTTCTTCATCAGGTTCATGATATTCATACAAGTCTAAAATATTGAATATAGGTGATATATCCATGTCATCAGGTAATTCAACTTCATAAGCATTTCCACTGTCAAATCTTCTCAGTATTTTGCAAGGACCAAATTTATTCATCTTCAATTTTCCATATGTTCCAACTATAAATCTTCCTTTCTTCAAATGAACCATTACTGCATCACCAACTTCAAATGTTTTATGTCTTCTTGACCTATCTGCACTATCTTTTTACTTCTGATTTCTTTTCTCCAGCTTCTATTTTACATCTTCATGTAATATCTTCATGAACTCAGCAAATTCTTCTGCTTTAGTACTTCTTTTCTCTTCTCCAACAATATCTCTCAAGTCTGATATACCTCTAAGTTGTGTGCCATGAACAATCTCAAAAGGTGTCTTTCCAGTACTTCTATTCACTGAACTGTTGTATGCAAACTCTTCTTGTGCCAACATCAAATCCCAATTACTTGGTGTGTCTCCAACTAAGCATCTCAACAAGTCACCCAAACTTTGGTTTACAACCTCTGTTTGTCCATCAATCTATTGATGAAATGTAGAACTAAATTTCAACTCAGTATCCAACTTCTTCCAGAGTGTTCTCCAAAAATAGCTTAGAAACTTGTTGTCTCGGTCAGAGATGATACTCCTAGGTAATCCATGCAATCTGACAATCTCCTTAAAGAAAAGCTCTTCTATATGTACTGCATCTTATGTTTTCTTACATGGTATGAAATGTGTCATCTTAGAAAATCTATCCACAATAACAAATATGGAATCATTTCCTCTTGCTATCCTAGGTAAGCCAAGAACAAAATCCATGCTGATATCACTCCAAGGCTTCTCAGGAGCAGTAATTGGTGTATACAAACCAATATTTTGACTCACTCCTTTTGCAATTTGACAAACTCCACATATTTTCACAAATTTATGAACATCCTTATACAACTAAGGCCAAAAATACCTTTCCTTAAGAAAACTCAATGTTTTATCAATACCAAAATGTCTAGCCAATCCACTACTATGTTTCTCCTTAATCAAATTAGTTCTCATTGAACCTCTTGGTATGCACAACTAAATACCTTTGAACAAAATATCTTCCTGAATGAAATAATCTTCATACTTACTTGATTGATTTGAATTAGGTGCTCTGCACACTCCACTTCTCAGAAAAATCAGGATCACTTTCATAGAAACTTTTCATGTCATCAAAACCAAGAACTTCAATTCTCATTTCAGTCAACAAAGATCTTCTTCTACTCAATGCATCAACAACTCGGTTAGAAAATCCACTCTTATGTTTAATCACAAATGTGAAACTCTGCAAATACTCTACCCATTTCATATGTCTCTGATTCAACTTATTCTGACAACCCAAATACTCTAAAGCCTTATGATCAGTATACAACACAAATTCATTTGGCATCAAATAATGTCTCCATTTCTTCATAGCTTGCACAATAGCACATAACTCTTGATCATAGACATAATATTTAATTTTAGCATCATTCAACTTTTCACTAAAGAAAGCAACAAGTTTACCTTCTTGAGTCAACACAACTCCAATTGCACTTCCACTTGCATCAGATTCAACTTGAAATACCTTATTGAAATCAGGTAATACTAACACAGGTAATTCAACAACCTTCAACTTCAAAGCCTCAAAAACCCTATCAGCTCCATGTGTCCATTTGAATTCTCTTTTGTCTCCTCCCATTGTCTCAGTCATAGCATTACACATAGAACTGAAATTTCTAATAAACTTCCTGTAAAAACTTGCCAATCCATGAAATGATCTTACCTCAATGACATTCTCAGGTGTAGGCCAACTAAGTATAGCTTCAACCTTCGCATGATCCATCTTCAAACCATCATCTTAAATTACAAAACCAAAATACACAAGCTCTTCTTTTATGAAGGAACACATTTTTAGATTTATTAGCAACTTTTCCTCTTTCAATCTCTGCAACACTTGCCTTATATGCATCAAATGCTCTTCTCTAGTCTTACTGAATATCAGAATATCATCCAAGTATACAATCACACACTTATTCAATAATTTATTCAAAACCTCATTCATTAACCTCATAAAAGTACTCAGTGCATTAGTTAAACCAAAAGGCATAACCAACCACTCATACAAACCTCATTTTTCTTGAAAGAAGTCTTCCATTCATCACCTTCTCTGATTCTGATATGATGATATTCACTTTTCAAATCAATTTTGGTAAAATATCTTGCTCCACTCAAATAATCCATTATGTTATCCATTCTTAGTATAGGAAACCTCTACTTCACTGTGATCTTGTTGATTTCTCTAGAATCAGTGCACATTCACCATTATCCATTCTTCTTAGGTGCCAATACAACTGGTACTACACATGGACTAAAAATTTCTCGCATCAAACCTTTGTTCAAAAATTCATGAACTTATCGATTAAGATCTTCATTCTCAGTCGGTGTTAACCTATGTGGTGCTTTGTTTGGTAAACTAGCTCCAAGAATCAGATCCATATAGTGACTGATATCTCTCATTGGTGGTAAACCATCAAGTACATTATCTGAAATTATCTCCTTGTACTCAATGAGTAACTTCTCAACTTCTGTAGGCATGTCCTCTTCTAAATTTTTACTTGGTTTGTTAGGAATCAAAGAATAACAAATATCATTTCTTTTCAAATCCTTAACAAACTGTCTACCTTCCATCAAACAAACTTTCACAGATGTACATATCTCACCAACGTATTATTCAATCAAAGGTAACAAAATTTGCTTCTTACCATCAACCCAAATAGAATATATATTCAATATTCCATCATGTATAGCATGTCTATCATATTTCCAAGGTCTACCCAACAAGATGTGACAAGAATCCATTGGCATAATATCACACAACACCTTATCATAATACTTTCCAATTTTCAGATTCACAAAACATTGTTCACTCACCATTAATGTATGCTCATCCTTGATCCATGAGATCTGATAGGCCTTTAGATGCTTCATCCTCTCCAACTGTAACTTTGTAACCATTTCCTCAGATGCCAGATTCTTCAATATTTTACTATCAACAATTACCTTCCAAACTTTGTCTGCAACTCTACATCTGGTCTTGAACAAAAAATTTCTGACAGGATCTTGCTTACCCTCTTCACTCCATAATATCCTTCGGATCATGAGATTTCCTTCCTTCTCAGCAACATTTGGTGACTCCTCTTTCACCAAAGCATTTCTTCTACTACTATCTTTCTTTCTTTCATGTGTACACTCAAAGGATTTGTGTCCTTCTTCACCATAATTGTAACAAGTTACTTGGAATCCCTTTCTGCTATAACCACCTCTGGAGTAATTGCATCTTCCTCAGTATGAACTTCCACCTTTCCATTCAGTCTTTCCTTTGTCTTGAGATGTGTCTAAAATTGACTTGTCTGGTTCAGATCTACTATTTTCACCATGAGATCTACCTCTTTCTCTAGGGAATATACCACCTCTGCCTCTTTGTCTTTGTTCAAATCTTCTATTCAACTTTTCCTCAACTTTTAGGGCAAATTGATATGCTTCCTCAATGCTTTCCATCTTGACTAAACTAATCTCATTTTGTATGGAACTTCTCAATCCATTCAGGTATCTCTCTACTCTTTCCACTTCATCTTCAACATGTCTAGATCTGATGTCCAATCTATAGAATTCCTCGGTGTAGTCCTTTACTGATCTATCTTTCTGCTTCAAACTTTGCATTCGCCTAATTAGGATAATCTGATAATCATAGGGTAGAAACTTGCCTTTCAATTTGTTTACCATCTTATCCCATACCTTGATTTTGTCTTTACCTTTATTTTTTTTATCCAATTGTAGATGTTCCCACCATAAGGATGCATGAACTTTCAGCTTTGTGCTTGCAATCTTCACCTTCTTATCCTATGATACATTCTCATATTCAAAATACTTTTCCATCTCATTTATCCAGTCAATCAATTCATTAGAATCCAAATTTCCACTATACTCAGGAGGATTAAACTGGGGTGTGGATTTCAAACTTGTCAAAGCTCGCGGGAATCTCTCTTCTTCCTAATTCATCACAGGTGCAGGTGCAGCTTCACCTTGAACCTCTTCCAATTCATCATCACTAACATCCTCAAGATGTCTTCCTCTACACTAGGCTGTCTCAACAACTTCCAATCTAGCATCCATCTGTCTAAGCATATTAGCTAGACCTGGATCTACATTTCCTCTCCCACAAACCATCTTGAATCCCTCTGTAATTGCAGGTCAGATCGTAATATGCTACGCCACAACCATATCACCAAATAGGGTTAGGGTTTACAAGAAGGAACTTAGATCTCACCAATCCTCTGATAGCACCTGATGCAAGGGGGAATGGCAGGAGGGGCCAAAGGCTCTCCCAACTACCAAACCAACTCACAAAGACAATGCGGAAGCAACAACAACACAATGAGAGAAGAAACAACAGAGTCCCTTTTCATTAATTGATCAAACTTATTACATGTCAGGCTGTAAGTCCTTCCTAGTTTGGGCTATATACATTTAATGAATTACAAATTGATCTTCATACATGTGAGGTCACAGACCTGCTTTACAGATAATTCAATTCTTCTTCTCCTATCTTCCAAAACTACCATCAAAATCCTACTGAAGAACTGATTCCTAAACTAAGAACATAGAAACAAATATATATAAGAGTCAAAAAGAGAGGTCGGTGCTCAAATCCATAAGTGAGACCCAGATTTAGGTCCACACAGATCCCAGTGAGAGACCCCAAATTAATTAAGCCACAAAAATTAATTGAAGAAGTTGGCCACCATATCCAAATCTAAAGTAAACAACTCGGGAAAAGGATGGTCGAGCAATAGAGTGACTCAAGCAAAGAACAACTCGAGCAATAGAAACATGAATTGAGCCAAGCATACCCAAGAAACAAAAAACAAACCCGAGTGACAGAAAAGAACTCAGAATCAAGCATGCCCGAGCGACATAAACCCGAGCAACAGAGACCAACTCGGAACAAGCATAACCAAGTGACATACCCGAGCAACAGATTAGTTCTCAAGTAGCCTCCAAACAAACTAAAGAACAAAAAAAACATCTTTTTGGTTGAGTAGGATTGCCAAAGACCAAAGATGCTCCTACATCAACAGGTATGAGGTTTATGACAAACTTCTTATTGAAGACATAGTTATTAAACATTTCCTTGTCTTTAAGAAGAACTTGTTAGAGATAGAAGGTAGTATACATGAGGAATTGTATGAGAAATTGGAGATAAGGAAGCAATTGGCACAGAAGGAAGATGAAGTGATTAGAGAACAAGCAATTGAATGCATGCTGCCTGTTGTATCTGTTAAATAAATGCAGGGGATATTGAATGAAGTTAAGCCTCTATTGAGAACCAAGACAAGACTAGTGAAGATAATGGGAGGAAGATATGATGAAGTCAATGAGGAGACACAACATGCTATAGAAAAGTCTTAATGAGAACTCAAACTAAAAAAATCTTGCCACCTAAGGCTCCTAAGCACAAATCCATTGAGAAAGGAGAATCATCAAAGAAAGCTGATATAAATCTTGATAAAATAATGAGCGAAGATGCTAGTCAGTTTGTAAGTACTGTTAAGAAACCAGATTTTTATGTTTCTGGTGTACCTGTGTCATTGGACACTTTGCAGGATGTGTATGACCCCTTTGTGGAGAATACAGACATTGGTGGAATCAGTGACAAGGATATGACAGAGAAACAAATTCAGAAAGAAAACATTGATGCAACAGTGGAAGTTACAGTGATTAAGGTTGAAGATCCTTCACCTTTATTGATGGAAAGTGGAGACAAGTCTTTGAGCACTGACATTGAAAACATGGATGAGGATGAGTTGATGAAGTTGTCCTTCATCACATGTAGTAAAGCTAAAGAAATATCTGAGCATAAAGGTAAGAAGAAGAACAAGTTAATGACAAGAACACTTGACACTTTGAACAAACTACTTCCAACCCCTATTATTTTTCAAGGAAAATATGATGCAGAGAAATTGAACATGGCACTAGATGACTTTGACAGTCACTATCAGTCTTTAGAGAAGATCGTAGAAGAGAAGGCTGAAAAAAATATCTCATGAAGAAATTGGAGGAAGTGTGCAAGCCTATTTCTTGGGACTTGGGCATACTAAACAAAACCACATCAGAGGCAAAAGGTTGTGTCGCACAAGGAAGGAAGTTATACAATTATTGTATCAACCTGATGCAGTCAATCTCAGAGGATCCAATGAAGGATTGTATAAAATTGCAGCCAAAAACCATAACAGCGGAAATAACCAATCACACAGAAATATAATCACCATTCAACTTTATATTATCATAGAGAATCAATTACATTCAACATGCCGGGCTGTAAGGCCTTCCCAGTTATAGCCAATTACAAAGATATAACTCTAAGATCTAACACAAATCTTCTCGAAGCATTAGGTCATTTACCTTCTGCCAAAACCTACAACTCTTTACTAAACTTCTCTGATCCAACATTCGGATCCACTCAAAAATTTAATCCCAAATTTAAGAACAGAATACAACTTAAATACAAAAGGCAACCAACAGGTCGACCTACAATAATAAAATATTGGAGAAACCCCTACCCAGATTTAGGTCCACACAATCTCCAATGAGAGTTCCACCATTAATGTTGTGATCCAAATTAAATGCAAGAGTTAGCCCCGATATTTAACAAACTAAACCAAGTCGATGAACAAGAACACCAAAAAATAGACCACTCAATGAGCAAGAACACTGAGTCACAAGAAACTAGTCAGTGAAGCCACTGAGCCAACCAAACCCCACTCGATGAAAAAATTGAGCAAAAAGCACAAATCATCGAGTCACCAACACTAACCAAGTCTACATAAGTGACTAAGTACCAAATAACACCACCGAGCAGAACACCATCGATCTTAGTCACCGATTCGACCAACCAACGATCAACAGGAAGCCAAGAAACCGAGGACTCCTCTAAGCTACCAAACTCCAAAAAAAAAAATATTTTTGTTTGATACAGGATTGCCAAGAATCCTAGGATGTTCCTGCATCAGACACCCTAGGTAAAGAAGATGTTCCCATAAAGGAAATAATGAACATCTTAAGGGAATCAGAACATGTATTTCATACTTTTTATTAACTCATATCTCCTCTTTTCCTTCATTCCATGTTGTCTTCACTATGTCCATTGTCCCATTCGACAAGTTCATATTTACTACACCTTTATGTTGGAGATTTAATTATGTTCAGTTGATTGATTGTATGTTTGTCATTGATGACAACTTATAATACATAGTAGTAATTCTGTATGTACTTATTAGAATGATGACATAAAGAATTGTGTGGTTATCTACATGTTGTTGACATGTTTATTATGTTATGTTCATACACGCAGATCCAAATATGATGTTTTAGTCAAGTTGTGTAATTTTGTTATTGGCAGTTACAGTTCTAGAAGAGTATCTGTTCAGAGCCGACGTATGTAACGTGTTTCTTGCGTTGCGCCTATCTTTAGGATATGCGTGTGTATATTCATGATTAGTTATGAGTTGATGATAGTTATCTAAAGGTGCCAAATGTGTTTCAAGAAGATTGCAAAGTTAGAGTTAATTTGGTGAGGCTGACTTAGTGAAGCGTTGCGTCTATTCAGTTTATACTTGCGCGGTTGTAATTATGCTTGTGTGCTTAGTAGAGCTGACAAGGATGTTATGAAGAGATGTCTTACGAGTCCCATGATCTCATACTTTGAGGAAGATACTTGTAGCAAGTCAATTGTGATACGCTAAGTGTTAATGATATGAAAAGAGACATAAGATGTACAAAGCAGAATATCAGATATGGTTCATTCATCAAGTGTCTATGTGAAGAAGAAGTGAAAGATTGTAATACACTGGAACTGATCAAGATAGCAGGTCTACTCTATAGTTCATCATCAGATATAGTGCATATCTGTTATACAGAAGGTTGTAGCCTTCACCATTA
>MU227179.1:3549923-3560894 GCA_018584345.1 Thuja plicata
TTTTGAGTATCTCAGGGAAAAGTTGGGAGTAATTCCCTCTCCTGAGTCTGTTTAGAAGAAGCAGCAAGAACATCAGTCATTAAGTGACTGATGAATGGTTGACTACTCTACTTCTAGAGTAGTACCTATTCCTATAGATCTATGGCACCCTTTTCCATTGATGTCAAAGGGGGAGTATGTACTAAGGGAGAGCATATACTCTGGGGGAGTATATACATGGAACAAAAACACAGTCAGAGGAACTGCAACAGTATAGAGAAATATTTGATGAGGATATTGAGAAGATTGTAAAAGAAAGAGGACACCATGAACAGAAGATGTTTTTTTGATATCATATGTTGCCATCAATGTCAAAGAGGGAGATTTGATTCTGTTCAGTTGATTGATTGTATGTTTGTCATTGATGACAACATATAATACACTATAGTAATTCTGTATGTACTTATCATAATGATGACATGAAGACTTGCATGGTTAGCTACATGTTGTTGACATGTTTATTATGTTATGTTCATACACAGATCCAGATATGATGTTTCAGTCAAGTTGTGTAATTCTATTATTGGCAGTTACAGTTCTGGAAGAGTATCTGTTCAGAGCCGACGTATGTAACGTGTTTCTTGAGTTGCGCCTATCTTTAGGATATGCGTGTGTATATTCATGATTAGTTATGAGTTGATGATAGTTATCTAAAGGCACCAAATGTGTTTCAAAAAGATTGCAAAGTTAGAGTTAATTTGGTGAGGCCGACTTAGTGAAGCGTCGCGTCTATTCAGTTTATACTTGCACGGTTGTAATTATGCTTGCATGCTTAGTAGAGCCAACAAGGATGTTATGAAGAGTTTTCTTATAGGTCCCATGATCTCATACTTTGAGGAAGATACTTATAGCAAGTCAATTGTGATACGCTAAGTGTGAATGATACAAAAAGAGACAGAAGATGTACAGAGCAGAATATCAGATGTGGTTCATTCATCAAGAGTCTATGTGAAGAAGAAGTGAAATATTGTAATACACTGGAACTAATCAAGATAGCAGGTCTACTCTACAGTTCATCATCAGATATAGTGCATATCTGTTATATATAAGGTTGTATCCTTCACCATTAAGCAGTGAGCTTTTAGACAGTGAGTCCACCACTCCTAACAGGGTTATTTGTAAAAGACTCCTAACAGGGTCTAACCCTTGACCAGGTCACTATACTTATTGCATTGTAAAGTACAACTCCTAACAGGCTTGAAATATCTTCTAATAGGGATTACTATAAACAAGTATAGTTCATTGTGGGTACTAATTCCCATCGGGGTTTTTACCATTTGGTTTCCCCGTAATCAAATTGTGTGTTGTATACTATGTTATCTGATTAAGCATTTACTTTGTTGTATTATGAAGTTAAGGAAGAAAAAAAGAATTAAAGTTACTGATAACTGATTCACCCCCCCTCTCAGTTATCCTTTGGGACTATTCTAACACTTTCTCAGATCTCCTATCTTCCACCAATAGTAACTAACTTTGATCATCCTTTGTCGTCTTATGCTCTTTTAATGCACTTCTGATACCATCAGTATCTTGGCGAACCTCCTCCTCATCAGACTTACTAATCAACTTGGTATCATCTACATCTCTCTGCGTTACTAGTGTCAACATCTGTTGCACCACCTTAGTAAAAAATGTCATATGTTTCTTAATCTCTGCAAGTTCCTTAGAGATGCCATTCTCTTTTCCTTTCAAATTATCCTTCCTTTCACCCATAGGAATAGGTTCATCAAATCTATTCTCCTCATGTTTGTCACTGTCATTTTGACAACATCTAATAACTCCACATCCCTTAGTCCCTGCTCCCTGCAAAGGTATCAGTTTATGCTTGGATCCACCCTTCCTTACAACATAGGTATTTGCATGACCATCAAACATAACATGTCTATCATATTGCCAAGGTCTACCCAGCAATATGTGACAAGAATCCATAGGCAAAACATCACATAATATCTCATCATAATAAGATCCAATCTTAAAACTAACAAGGCATTTATCCTCAACCATAACCTTAGACACATCTTGTATCCAACTAATCTGATAAGGATTAGGATGTTTCCTTCTTCCCAAATTCAACTTACTAACCATCTCTTCTGAAACAAAGTTCTCAGAACTGCCACTATCAATTATGACATTACATACCGTATCCTTGCACTTACATTTGGTTCTGAAAAAATTCATTCTCTGCACCGGTTCATTAATACATGCAGTGAGCCTTCTAGTGATCATAACTTCACCTTCTTTTGTAACATTCCCTGAACTCTCCTCGGTAATTAGGGTAAAATTCTTTTGAGGACATGAAAAATATCTATGACCCTTCTCACCACACTGAAAACAAGTACTGATGAAATCACTACTTCCTCTTCTTCCATACCCATGATTGTAATCCTTAGTGTTTTGATTACTGGTAGATCCTACCTCAGTCTATTTAGGATTCTCCACCACCTTACTCTCAGTAGTTGTGTCATCAGTCTTACGACCTTGATTTCTGTTATTCTGTCTTCCCTCAAAATTCTTGTTGAGATTCTCCTCAATCTTAGATGCCATCAGTTAAGCATCTCCTATTGTTGTCATCCGAACAGTAAGTAACTCTTCTTGAATACTAGGTCTCAAGCCATAGATATACCTAGCAACTTTCTCCTTGTCAGCTTCCGAATGACCAGTCCTAATCACGATCCTATAAAAATCCTCAGTATACTCTTGCACAGATTTGTTTGATTGCCTCAAACCTTGCATATTCTTTAACATCTCCAATTCATAATCCATCGAAATGAATTGCTTCTGCATCTTTTCAACCATTCGGTTCCATCTGGTGCTCTTGTCTTTACCTCTTCAAATTATTTCCAAATGAACCTCTCTCCACCATATGTTTGCACGACCTTTTAGATTTGTCTTTGCAAATCAACCTCTATCAGGATCTTCTACTTATTCATACTCAAAGTATTCATCCATCTCTTTAATCCAATCAATCAATTCTTCTATCGTAAGGCTTCCAACAAATGTAGAAACTTCGATCTTAGGTCTTTTCCCAATTTTAGAGATAGCTCTCAGAGATCTATCTTCCTCTAGATCTCTGACGTCTTCTAAAGCTTCTTTGAAATGATCTTCTTCTCTAGATTCTTCACCATTATCTCGGCGTTCTCTAGAAAGATTCTTTCTTTGCAAATCCTCTTGCAGATCTTGCACTTGCTTCTGCAAAGCTTAGAAATATTCAAGATTGAACTCCTCCTTAGGTTCTTCTTCTGTGATCTCATGGGGTTTCTTCAAAGGAATCTTCACCCCACCAAACTCTAGTAATTGGAAACCTAACTCGTCCAGCGATTGAAACTCACCTCTGATACCACCTGATGCAGTCAAGCTCGGAGGATCCAATGAAGGATTGTCCAAAATTGCATCCAACAACCATAACAGAGAAAAAAACCAATCACACAGAAATATAATCAATATTCAACTTTATATTATCACAGATAATCAATTACATTCAACATGTCAAGCTATAAGGCCTTCCCAGTTACGATCAATTACAAAGATATAACTCTAAGATCTAACACAGATCTTCTGCAAGCATCAGGCCATTTACCTTCTGCCAAAACCTACAACTCTTTACCCAACTTATTTGTTCCAACACTCAGATACACTCCAAAATCTAATCCCAAATCTAAGAACAAAATAGAACTTAAATACAAAATTTAACCAATGGGTCGGCCTACAATAATCAAACATTGGAGAAACCCCTGACCCAGATTTAGGTCCACACAATCTCCAATGAGAGATCCATCATTAATGTCGCGATCCAAATTAAATGCAAGAGTAGGCCTCGAGATTTAACAAACTAAAACAAGTCGGTGAGAAAGAAAAACCAAAGACAGACCACTCGGTGAGAAAGAACACCTGAGTCACAATAAACAACTCAGTGAAGCCACTGAGACAACCAAACCCCACTCAGTGAAACAACCTAGCAGAAAGCACAAATCACCCAGTCACCAATAGTAACCGAGTCACCAGAAGTGATTGAGTACCGAGCAACACCATCGAGCAGAACACCACCGAGATTAGTCACCGAGTCGACCAACCACCGATCAACAAGAAACCAAGAAACCGAGTACTCAAATGAGGACTCCTCTAAGCTACCAAACTCCAAAAATAAACATATTTTTGTTTTATACAGGATTGCCAAGAATCCTACGATGCTCCTGCATCACAACCCTATCAGACATGTCAAAAACATTAAGGACACAGTAACAAAGGACAAATCTACTTTGGATAAGTTGATGGACAGTTGTGAGACCTCCTCATAATCTATATTGGAGTTAGATAGAGAGGTGTCCAAGATTTTGGAAAAATTGAGTGTTCTTGATACCGAAAGAGGGAGAGTTATGGAAAGATTTGGTTTCCTGAAGAGTCTAATCACTCCCAAGCTATCAATTCTTGAGGCCCATATCTCTGACATGTAGAAGACAACACAGGCCCTTACAACAAATATGCCTACTAACTTGAAGGCAGTAGTGACCTCTTCATTTGCAATGAACGAGCTGATTCATGTAAGTCAGATTTTGGTGAAGGCCTAGACAAAGGAAGTGAAGATCTTGGAAGACACTTTTCAAGATGTATTAAAGATGGTTTAATTCTATGGTAAGAAGTAGTACAATTTTTATGCACTGTACATTTTTGTATGCCTTTTCCATTGATGTCAAAGGAAGAGAAGAGAAGAAAATTGGATATATGTAAAGAGAAGAAATGAAGAAAAGAGGAAAATGTACAGATATCTTTTTAGTATTTCCACTTAGTCATTTTTCACTAAGTGTTGTAATCAATGCCAAAGGGAGAGATTGTTGGAAAGTGGTACATTTATGGAGTGATATGATACACTTGAGGGTTTTAATTCATGGAAACACATCTAGAATGATGGTCGCTTGAAGGTGCTTATAGATTTGGATATACATATAGCAAAATGACTAAGTACAGTAATAAAAAATACAGAGTTTAGCGGTACATTTTCAGACAGCGAAGACAATATATGATGCATGGGGACATGCGATATTAGAGGAAGACATTTTTTATTATGTATGACCTTCTGGTAAGGTCTCTTGAGATTTGGTGATGATCACAGTGAGTTACAGTGTTTTGAAGACATGTGAAGACAAAGGAACAAAGATATAGAGCAAGTGAACAATCGCAATGATTAAGGGAGTATATCATGGACTCCTAGTATTCTAAGTTGGATTGTGATTGTGGATTACCTATTCTTTGTTAACATAAGGTCACTGACTTTGTATTTACTCTTTGAGTATATATTAATTCTATTTTGTAATGTATTAGAGAACCTACTGATGATATGAAGAAGATGGAATGCATGGATGCATTATGATGTAAGACAGATGAGAGCTACAAATGGAACTATCTAAGCATAGCTGATGCTTGTAATGTTCACTACTAAGAATTGATTATAACAAAATTATTTTTGACTGTAAGAGCAGTGTTCTTAGTATGCCTTTAACAAGGTTTTGTATTCCCCTAACAGGGAAATGCACTAATGTAATATTCAGCTCCTAACAGGGCTAGGTCTCCTAATAGGGACACTATACTTTTAGTGCATATTTGTGGGTACCATACCCATCGGGGTTTTCCCTTGGCCATGGTTTCCTTGACAAAAATTCATGGTGTTATGAGTTATTTGTTGTGTGCTTATGTTCTTTTCATTTCAGTAATTACATGGTTAAGTTGGAAATTATTAAGTTCATGTTTAAAGTCTTGTAATACTGATTAACCCCCCCCTCTCAGTATTACTTAATCCTAACAATATTAAGGCTAGGGTTAAGAATATATTATAGGTTTGAAATGTGAGAAGAGGTACCATGGATTTAGATGTATGGTAGCATTATTATCATTTGTCTATTCACATGTAGTCTATATAGAGAGCTTGATATTTTAGAGGTATTCATGGAGACTATGCACATCTTTTGAAATATTTGTTGTCAAGATAATGCATGAGGATGGATGCTTTTGAACATTGATTTTTTCTCTTTTAAGGAATTTTTTAAGGCATATATTATTCTATCTTAATGGTATATTTATCTTATTCTTTTGTATATAGGTTTTGAATACTTTGTTTCCACGATTGTTTTCCTTTTAGGTTATGTAGAAATAGTTCTACATGGTTATAAAGTTTCTTTCATTTCGTATTAGACATTAGTTCTCAAGTAGTAGAAAATCTCCCTATTATAATAGCCCTTGGAAGGAGAAATGTTTTATGCATATATAATCCATGACTTTGCAAGAAAAAATGAAAGCATTTTCAATATATGAGATATGTTGTGCAAGTTTTTTTTACATATTTTTACCTGCAATAAGGATTTTCTATATGTGCTCCATATGAAGCTTTTATAGGATAATTTTTATAGAGGAACCCATGGAACAAAATAGACCTCATTGTTGGATTTAAACGACATAAAAAATAAAGACTGACATAAAATTTAGCCTATTTTTATTATTTTGGAGAAAAGGATAATTTTTTGCCTCTAACTCTTGTTGTATAATTTATAGGTTTGGAGAAAAAATTAAAAACTTTGCAACAATTGTTGGTTATTGGCTATTGATTACTGATTGGAAAACTAGGGCTCGTAGGTCTTAAGCCCCCTAAGGGGGAAATATAAACTAAAATAAATTGTATTTATTTTTAATTCCATTGTTGCCACTAGTCTACCACTACCTAGTTGGTGGTGCTATTGGCATGCTACCATTGTTGGTTAGTCACCCTACAACCACCACTATGGGGCTCAATTAGGCATATTTTTTCGAAGAGATATAAATTTTTTTTTATTTTCAACTTATAGTCAAGGAAAACTTATTCATGGGCACTATGTTGTGACATTAACGGTTTTTCTATATTTTGTTCATGATACAAAATGCTAATAAAAAATTAGGTTTACTTTGCAAACTTGAAAATGACATGTTTGTGCATATGGAGTTATATTTTGGACTTTATAGTTGATAAAAAGTTTGTTCTGAACTCTACACCATAGATAGATTTAGATATGTTTTATGTTGTTTGTTCATGTGTATTTCCATTTGAATTTCTTATAGGTTCCTTTGACAATGGTTTTTGTGAGTTTATGACAAATCAAATTTATGGCGATTTAGTGTTTTAAGTCATTGGGAGCTTATATGTATATATTTGTTTTTTGTATTTGACATGATTATCATTGTATTATAAAATTTGCATGTTGCACTATGAGTTATATGAGTTGTGTAGTATTTTAGATTGATTATACTTATAGGTTGCATATATAACTTAGATTTTGAGTAGTTCACGCACAAATATTTTAGTGTGGATGAAAACTCTAATTTACAGCCATGTTAAGTCACATGTTTCATTGTCACAATGAGGTGAAGAGACACTCTTACTTGATGTTAACATTTGGTTGTGGTCATGGTGTCATAGAAGTTCCTTATGCTTTTTGATTTTGGTATGACATGATTATTTATGTAGTTGTGTTGTTTGTGGTTATGGACTGATTCCTATTTTTTTTGTAGTGGTCCATCTTGTTTTTTGGATATCATGGTTTTACTTTTTCTTTTGGCACCTCTCAGTGTTGTAATTGAGTTCTTTGATTGTGAAACCTAGTTGTTGATGATCTCCATTGAAGAAATGATTATCATGATGTCATGAATACCTTGGTTACATAGTATAGTGGGATCTTTTCACAGTGATAATTAGGTGATATTATATCTTTTTGTTTTAGATATTGTTGTTTTACTTTACCCATGGGAGCGCTTGGTGTTGAGTTTCTTTATTCTGTCGAGTACATGGATAATATTTAGTTAAGAGATCTTTATCATGATGGTATTGTTAGGAATAATAGTCTACTAACACAATTGAGGGGGGGTGAATCAGTTGTGTGCCCAAATATTTAAACTTTAAACTTATAAACCAATTACTCAATGCAAACCTGAACACTTCAAGAATAACACCATAAAATAAGTATTTTTTGTCAAGGAAAACCCTTTTAAGGGAAAAAAAAACCCGATCAGAATTAATACCCACAAATAATGCACTATAAATATTGTATCCATGTTAGGAGATCTAGCCCTGTTAGGAGTTGATTATTGCATCTAGTATAAAGTCCTCGTTAAAGGATAGACCCTGTTAGGATTCATTTCAACCCTATTAGGATTTGGATGAAATATAGAGCTCAATTTCCAAGAACACTACTCAAATGTGAAGGTTAATCCCACTTTCTGGGTCCACTATCCAAAGAGAAGTATAAAAGTATACTTATAAAAATGAACTGACTGATAGAAACTTGCTAGAAACTTGCTTTGCCTATACAGTTCCAATGAAGTGCATTACAAACATAATTACTACTCTACATCCAGCAAAACTCACATCCACATGCTCGCAACATCCAATCCATACCTTTCACATAAAGACACTACTTTCCTTTATACATGATACAACAAGCCTTTAGGTTGGCTTGTTAAGACTTCCCCAATGTAAAAATAATTACATAGACCCTTGCTAAGATACACATGGTACATTAATCAAGTAAATAACAAATATAAATCATCAGTTACGCACCAAGATCCATAATTCACGCTCGCCATTCACTAAGCACGTTACATCACTGTGGTCAGCCCCAAATAGGTCTTCGCAATTCCACATGCCATAGCTGATGCTATCAAGAATCGAGCGACCCAAGAATCATATAGAAATATTTCCTATGTACCTTTTACCATGCCTTAAGCTCTCATACCATAACTCATGCTCGCATCCAAGTTATCCCAAAAACTCAGAGACCATCTTTGTCATAATCACCGGCCACTACTCTCTAACCAGTATTCGCCAAAATAATTGTAACTAATGCAAATAGAAATATGCAATCCAACGACCTTAGATATAAGGTGTACATAATTCCCTCTACACAACTCCATTCTCGCATATACTAAAACATTGTACACTATCCGCACACAACTGCCAATCTTGCATGTACCTGTGATAACAAATCTTTCTGAAACTTCCAATTGAGACATATGTTGACATCAATGACAAAACATGAATGTCAACACCTCAATCAAAAATAATTCCAACAATCTCCCCCTTTGGAATTGATGGAAACATATGTGAATAATCATCAACCCAAGAGTAGCCTTCTCAATACAAATTTCTCAATCTCCTCTTCACTACTCCACCTACGGTAGTAAGGATTTTTCACCTTATCTCTCCCCCTTTGACATCAATGGAAAAGGGTGCCAAAGTTCTTTCTTTTATCTCCACATCCTATCACTGCAAAGTGTTTCTTTTTCAAATCTTCATGCCTGCAACAGACCAGGTGCTTAGTCACCCAAATGTGTTATTTTGTATTCCTGTGATCACTCCACATGAGGAGTGGATCCAAACATCAAGTCCAGGGAATAATATAGCTCTAATAACTACTGGAGTGATGCATCCCTGCATCATCTATTTCTCACAAGGAGGGGTACGATTCTCACTCCAAGCATACCTCTGACCAGTAGTCAATAGTTGCAAAAGGTTTTGTGCATAAAAGGATGAAGGTAAAGGTTCCACTTGGCGAAGGCAGAATGGTTTTGAAGTTGTTGCAAAGGCCTTGTAGTCCAATGAGTTTTCTTATGAAGTCTTGTAACAACTCATTTTTTAGTTCTATTGTATTTGTGTCTTTCATGATGAGTCAATCTTTGTCTTTACCTAACAATTTGTAGCTTGTTGTTGTTATACACTAAATTTTGCACCCTTTTCAAGCTCTCTTGGTCTTGATAATCTAGTATAACATGGGAATCACTTCGAGGTCGTGGGACCTATTCTAACTTGAAGTGAAGCCTCCAGATTCTAGGCTGGTTCCTCTTGGATAATCACCTAATCTGGTCTTGAACATAAAAAGTAAATTGGAAGGGGAAAAGGGATAGAAGGAATACTTGAAAGGGAAATAAATGAAAGCAAATTATCCTACTAGGTGATACACTGAAGGTAACTTGAATCACAACACAGTGAATGAGATCAGCATGAAACCTTGAATCTAGTAGAACACAACTTTCTAGATAGGCTTGCATAAGTATTTCATAGAGAGGTCTGAGATAAACAAAGGCTATTTAGGGAAAGAAGCAATTTCGAAAACAATAGTGTATTTACTATGAATAGACACAGACTATGACCTACAAACAAACATCCACTTCTGCAACCAGACACGGGAATGAGACAAAATGACAAGGGACTGAAGAATATCCACAAACTCATCTAAATCAGATCAAACACAATAATACACAGAATTGTAGAAAGAAAGAGGGTTCAGGAACTCCAAGATTTCTCTGAAAACATTCAATATATTCCAATTGAGTAAGATAAATTCAGAAAAGAAGGCCCAGGGACAGAGAAAATGTCACAAAAAGCCTTTTCAATATCTGAAAATCAATGAGATTACAAACATATGAAAACTTAGGGGCAGAGAAAATGCCACAAAATTGTTAAGGAATATGATCTGAAGATAAAACTTAATTGCTGTAGTAGAATACAATTTCCTTGTTGATTGATTGATTCTACAAAACCAATGACTATATATATCGAATCCAAAAGATGTGAGTATGAATAGACATGACTCATCATATTGATGAGTCATGACTATTCATACTAACATATTATAACTATCATTTTATGCACGTATTAAATCACATATTAAACTGCATAACCAAGCGCATGTTATAGCCGACTGTTTTAATTAGTATTGGCAGTCACAATATTATCGTGACTGTTATATACAAACAGTCATGATAGTATCGTGACTATTAATATATAACAGTCACTATACTAATGCATATCGATAATGTAGTCGACTATTAAGTCGACCGATTCAATACTATGTCATTTCATTATTATTTAATTTATATTATATTATATTATATATATATATGGTTTTCACTCATGAA
>MU227179.1:3567467-3587553 GCA_018584345.1 Thuja plicata
CAACTAAAATCTTTCCCTCCTTCCAAGTTTTCTCGAAAATCCTAGTAATATTAGGATTTCCACCATGAAGCCGCTCCAGATAAATAGCAAGGCCTCCCTCTTTCACAATCTTCCACACATCCTCACTCTTTTTCCACTGACTACAGCTAAATGGTTCAATTCTCTTCTTATTGCCTCCCATCTCTTCTCTATAATTTCTGTAAGTTTTGTTCTTGACGCTACAAATAATGCCAAAATGAGCTTTTCGATAACCATAAAAGACCCAGAAAGCGTGCCAACTTCAACTTAAAATCATTGCCTTATACTTCCGCCTTTGAAAGCCATTATGACACATCACCTGAGTATAAATGATATTAAAATAACTTTCCATTAATGATGATTTTCTGACGACTCCTCTGGCGCTCGTCCTCGAGCTTTAATTTTACTTCAATTGGCATGTTGTTTCCATCATTCCACTGATCCACCTCATCACTTTTGCAAGCATGATTTGCCGCCTAGTCAGAAACGCCATTAGCTTTGCGATAATTATGAGTTATTATGCAACACTCAAAAGAGTTAATTATCTCCCTGGCTCTTTGAATTATATTGTATATAGTCCAAGACGCGGGAATCTCATTATTTAAGCAGTTTATAATGTTGAGAGAATCCCCTTCAACCCAGACTTTAGTGCATCCTTTCTCTTTAGCAAAAATAACACCTTGAAGAGCTGCGCAAGCTTCAGCAATATGATTAGTTTGATGACCAATAGGAATAGTTTTAATGCCAATACACACACCATTTTCATTTCTGATAACAATACCACAACCAGCTACCCCTGGGTTGCCCTTAGAGGCCCCATCAAAATTAACTTTCTGCCAACCCTTAGGGGGACAGTCCCATCTAGCATCTTCTCTTTTACCCTTATTAATCTTATTGTTAGGTTTACCACACAAATTCCAATTTTTAAGCACTGATAAGTCATTCTCCTGTTTGGATTCTGCAACTTCGTCCTGAAGCGTAACATTCTCTCTTATACCTCTTTTAATCTTGTAGAAGACTTCCTTCTCCTTAGTACTTTTGTCCCTAAAAAATCTATCATTTCTTTCCCTCCAAACCCCCCAACAGACATGTTAATATATATTATATCTTTAATTTAATATATATATTCAATTATTATATTATATATACTTATATATATTTTACTATTGTCTCGTCATTTTATTAAACACGAACGAACAATACTTTAACAAAAATATCTTGCATAAGCTGAAAAACCTAAGCTAAAAATCTTGAAAACTAACTTATATACATGTTCCTCTAGCACGCAAGCTTAGGAAACAATCCATTCTAGAAACTAGGGTTATAATAGATTTTTCATAAACAATGTGGAAACCCTAAATTTGCCAATTTTGCTCATAAATGCAGCTGAGAAATATCCTGCTCGATCAGATATATCTTTGAAATCTTCTCATCACCATAAATGCAGTCGGAAGAAGTTGTCTCGACCCATCCTTCTATCTGCAACTTGAAATATTGCGCCACCGCCATGGAGCCTTGAAAATTAGATATTTTCAGATATTTGAATTTAAATAAGCAACGGTCATAGGTGGCGCGAGATGATCTTATCAACGGCCCAAAGAACTTTAACCTTTCTTTTTAAAACACAACCATCGATCTTCATCGTTCTCTTTATCTCTGCTGACTTGCTTTTAACCCAGGTTCACTTCCTTTAACTCGGGTCTCCTAAAATCCTTCATGTCGCTGAGTCAGGATAACTTTCTCTTAACTCTGATTTCCTTTGGAGACTACGCGACTACCAAGAGATTAGATCAAGATCAACGACTGTCGTGAAGTCGCGCTCACTTTGCTGACTTTTTGACTTTCTATAGAGACTCGGCGACAAAGCTTATAATGCCTAGGCCCACTTCTTCCATGTGTCATTCTATCATTTGTTTATGGCCACCTTAGCACAAATTCCACCCTGTCACTGTTCTGATCTCTGCAAATCTTCCACATGGCGTTCACGTGTCATATTCATCAAGTCAGATCTCGATTACCCTTGTTTTGGCTCCATCTTAACCTTGATTAGCCAAAATCCTTTGATCGCTAAGTCTCTAGACCAAAGAGGAATATTCTATTTCTTATTGAGACCCAGCGACTAAATACATAATACCTGGGCCCACCTCTTTGCTATGTGTTGATCTATCATTCCCCCACGATCACTAGACTGTAAATCTTTGACCCTTTGACCAAACCTGCCTTCTAACCATGAGTTCATTCAGAGACTTGGCGACTAAGCAGTCTCGTAATCTCAAAATACTTTGTCTGATCATGGTTAGTACATGAGACTACGCGACTGAAAGGTTTTAACTTAACTCATCTTCAAACTCAGGTCACCTCTGAAGTTAGAAATACACTAAGTCACGAGATCTCCAAATCTTTTGCTAACTTCGGGTTACATCAGGAGACTTAGCGACTTTGGAAAGATTAGATCACGATCGGATGATAGTCGCTAAGTCTCAAAAGCTTGAGAGGATATTCCTTTTCTTTGGGAGGATATGGAATATTCCTCCTCCTATATGCGACTAAGAGACTAAAGGTCGTTTGAAATGCGCACATGAATTAAAAGGAACTTAAGTCACATGGAAAAGGTAATGAAGAAATAGAAGAGGTCGTGGACCAAGTAGGATTAACGCCAAATTTGCATAGGGTTTTCAACACATAGGTTATTTTCATGAATAAGGGTAGCCAGAGGGCCTAGAAATTTGCAGAGAGAAAGATTAAGACCAAGAAATAATACAGAATCCTATACGCTGGGCTCTACCCTTGTGGGAGCCACATTTCTCTCCACTTGTAGCCAGAATTCTCATGTAAATGGGAAATTTTGGGTAACATTCTTGGCAATTTCTGTGGGATGTCAGCCTGCTAGACATTGAGAACCAATGGCCTTTGACATTCATTGGGAATGGAGTCATCTACTGAGAAAAATAGAACCTTCTGGAAAATATTGAAACCAGGAGGAGGAACTATGAACTGTGCACAAGCACTTCTTGGAAAACAGGAAACTAATCTAGAAAACAGGAAAAATAGGAAAAACTAATTACAAAGCAAGGCAAACCTCGAAACAAGGCTTGAGATGGAAACCATTAATGTATATCGGCAAGGCGTCTCCTCCAAGATTTGATAATTGAAATGCATTATGTTCCTTGCACTCTGTGATTACAAATGGTCCACCCCAAAAGGAATCAAACTTTGAATGCCTGCCAGGCCTAGATTTGTATTCATCCCACTTGAGGACAATATCTCCAATTTTGAAATCTCTAGCTTTAGCTCTCTTATCAAAATTCCTCTTAGTTTGCATCTGTTGGAATTCCATGGTTTGCATAGACTTGTTTCTAATTTCTTCTAGCTTCATGAGTTGAGCATACCTTACCTGTAAGGGATCCTTTTCTTCAAAGAGAACAAATTATGTGGCAAGGTCTAATGCTGGAAACTCTGTCGAAATAGATAATCTGGCCTCTTGGCCATATAACAGCATATAAGGAGAATTCCCAACAACTTTCTTTGGGGCTTTCATATCCAACCATAAGGCAGACTTAAGCTTGGAATGCCAGTCTCTTTGATTTTCTTGCAAAGTCTTCTTAATAATTTTGATCAGATTCTTATTTGTACACTCCGCTAGGCCATTAACCTGGGGGTAATAGTTGGAACTATTATTCAGATAAATGTCATTCCTGAGTGCCCATTCAGTCACTTTGAGGCCTGTGAATGCAAGTGCATTATCTGAAATGATTGAATCTGGAGTGCCAAATCTGTATATGATATCATCATAGAAACTCAGAACAAAACTCTCATTGGCCTCCTTTAAAGAAATAGTATCTGTCCATTTGGTAAAATATTTTGTTGCAGTTATAATCCATTTGTGTCCTGAACTAGATGGAGGATTTATTAGGCCTATAAAATCAATGCCCCATTTTATGAAGGGTTTCTCTATTCTTATTGGTTGGAGGGGAAGAGCTGCAAGTTTTTCTTTTCCTGCAAACATGGTACACTTGATGCATTTTCTCACATGATCATGACTATCCCTGAAGATAGATGGCCAATAGTATCCAACCCTCATGATCTTGAAAGCAGTGGTCCTGGGAGAAAAATGACCTCCAGAAGTTCCATCATGAAACTCATTCAGGATACTTGCCACTTGATCTGAATCTATGCATCTCAAGAGAACACCATTGTGATCCTTTCTAAAAAGAATCTCATCAATCAGCACAAAGGGTATAGATTGCAATATATAATATCTTCTCTTGGATGAATCTAATTCGTAGGACATTCACCTGTCTTTAAAAAATTAACCATGTTAGGCAACCAACCTGCTGCCTTGGCATGTTCTTCTGTTGAATGCACAATCAGAGATGCATTCTCTTGTTCTAGATTTTTTGAACCTTCATCCCTTGTCAAATTCTCACAAATACCTCTTCCTCTAACCAACTTAGTGATTTGGATATCAATGTCATATTCTATGACTTTGGTAATCCAACCAGCTCTTTTTTCATTCAGGTCCTTAGAAAGCAAGAACTCTTTGACACTAGGATGAGTAACTTTCAATTGTACCTTGCTGTGAGTCAATAGATATCTAAACTTTTTAAGACCTTTTACCATAACAAGTACATGTTTCTCCACAAAAGATTATCTCTGTTCATACTCTTCTAGGACTTTGCTAAAGAAAGTAGCAGGCTGCTCCAATCCTTCAGAGTTCTCTTGAGTTAGTATTGCAGATATGGCATTAGGACCTCTATAAGTATAAAAGATAAAATCCTTACTGAATTAAGGGTTCAACAGGGCAGGAGCCTCTGTTACAGCTTCTTTGATGGCTTGAAAATTGGCCTTTCCTTCTTTGCTCTAGCTGAAAACTGAGTTCTTCTTCAACATAGTTGTCAAAGGCTTTAGTAAATCTGCAATGTTAAGCAATAAATGCCTAACAATGTTAATCCTTCCTATGAAAGATTGAAGACTTTTCTTTTGATGCGGGAGTGGGAGCTCTAAGATACCTTCAATCCTCTCAGGGTCAATGTAATTCCTTGTTTGGATACAATATATCCCAATAGTTTTCCTTCATGGACTGCAAACACACATTTCTTGGGATTAAGAGATATCCCAAACTCTCTACACCTTTCAAATATTTTCCTCGGGTGTTTGATATGGTCTGCTGCATGTTTAGAATAAACAGTTATGTCATCTAAGTAGACCAGTACAAAATTGAACATGAGGCTCTTAAAAGCCATATCCATTGCCTTTTGAAAAGTAGCATGTGCATTTGACAAACCAAAAGGCATCTTTTGATAAGCCATGGTTCCCCATTTGGTTATAAATGCAGTCTTATATTGATCTTCTTCATGAACTAGGATCTTATTATACCTTGAATAGCCATCCAACAGTGAGAAGCGCTCTGATCCATAAACACACTCTAAGATTTGTTCCATAGATGGCAATGGATGGCGATCCTTTAGGGATGGTCTGTTTAGATCCCTAAAATCAACACACAATCTTAGCTCCTCATTCTTCTTCCTGACAGGAACAAGGTTGGAAACCCAACTAGTATTCTTGATGGGGTAAATTATACCACTTTCTATTAGTTTGAGCACCTCTTTATGCATAAGTGGTTCTAGCTTGGGGTTGACAGGTCTTTGCTTCTACCTTACTGGTTTGGCATTTGGTTCTAATTCAATTGTATGCTGAGAAAGTGCTGGGTTGAAACCTTTGAGATCTTCATATTGCCAAGCAAATATATCACCGAATTCTTGAAATAATTGGACATAAGCTTGCTTCTCTGAATCAGTATTAATCTTTCCAAATTTCAAGCCTTTCCCTGGCTCCAGTTCTAGGTCAATGCAATGTTCTTGTTGAACTACCAGGCCAACTTTACTCATTTGTGCTTGTTCATCTCTGTTGAAGACGGATTCCATGGTGACTAGCCCTTTCAACATTTTATTTGATTTAAGTTGTACCACTTGATCACCATAGTTTTGCATCAATCTGTCTTGGTTATCCTCTCAAAAGACATCTTCTTCAAACAAGAATTGCAGAATTTTCTCATCATTGTCAAATACTTACCAATTGACATCATTATCAGGAATAAAAGGCCTGAGAACCACTTTAATATGTTGTTGATCCTTTTGCATCGAAATGCTGTTAGGAATGTCATACTGGGATCTGGCTATAGCTAATCTATCTGCATTCTGATTCAATTTTCTCGGGATTGTAATAATATTTAAAGCATTGAAATCTTCAATTGCATCCCAAACTCTATGCTTATATGCTCTCATTGTGTCATTTTTGGTTGCACTTATCCCTCTCACTTGGCTGACAACTAACTCACTGTCACCATAAACTTTAGGGCTTTGATCCCTCTTTTTCTAGCCTATTCCAATCCATTAACTAAGCTTTCATATTCAGCAATGTTGCTAGTGCAAGAGAAACTGAATCTAAATTTTTTATAATATTTCCCCCTTTTGAGGAGATTAGCATAGCACCACCACCAAAGCCATGTCTTCTTCTAGCACCATCAAAGAATAGCTCCCAAACTTGGTTTCCCTGATCTTATGATTCGGTGTCTGCCTTGAGAAGATTTGGTTCTATGGATTCATTCTCTTGTACCAAATAGTTTCCCAAACCGACATCCCAAATAACATTGACTTGGGCCTCTGAAGTTATTTCTGATTCTAAATCATCTAGACAGATATCGGGGATATCTTCTATATTGGTTTTTTCTTCTCTGGTGATTGGGAAATCATTATCATCAAGTGCTAGGCAGCTTGTATTGATTACATTGGGCACATAAGGCTCTATATGGTGTGCTGCCAATGATTCAGACTTGATAGTAACCTTAGTTACATATCTTGTATGGAAAAGCATGTGGGACCAGTCAGAAGAAAGGTAGCCTCCTATCTTGGCTGTAAACTCCCTTGATAAATATATGGCAAATAAGGCAGGGAGGTCTATGATGTAAATGTCAAGCAGGATAGAAAAATTGGGGCTTGCATGAAGAATCAAGCTTGTGTCTTTGGCCAAACCTATGGTGTTTACTGAAGAACCATCAAGTTGGGTCACCTTCTTTTGGAAAGGTTCATATTTAAGTCCCAATTGGTCTGCTACTTTCTTGGGCATGACAGAACTAGTAGCCCCACTGTCTACCATACAATTATGTACTAAAGATTTTCCAATAATTAATGATACATAAAAGGGAGGTGGTTTTAAGTTCCTACCTTGTATGCCACCTGGCTTGAAGTAGCTACTTGAAGTGTTTTCCTTTTCTTGATCAGTGTTGACCAACACTGGCTTAGCAACTTCCTTTGTAGACCGTTTAGGAATTACCTCTTTAGTCATTGCTTTCTTCAATATTTCAGGTTGTCTTGGAATAGTCAAGGAGTCCCACATAGACATAGTGACATTTGCCTTCTTCATATTGTCTACAATGTTGAAAGGCACTGCCGTGTGTACTCTTTGGTGTGTCTTCACTATGATAGGCTCAACTTCCTTGGGAAATGGGCCATCCTTGGCTAGAATGATGGGAGCCTTCTTTAGTATGGTAGGAACAGAAGAATGTGATGTATCTGCAGATGTAGTAGCTTTGGATCCACCTCCTGTTCGCTCTATGTCTTGAGCTCTTTTCTTAGACCGGGTGTTGGCTGCTATGGCGGATTCACCACTTACTCCACTGAAGTCTTACTGCTCCCAATTGAAGAGAGCAGTCTCATTGTGTGGTGCTTCTTGCTGAGGAGTTGACTCACCAGAAGAAGCCTCTAATTGAGTAGGTGAGGCATTGTGAACCATCAGTGCTTGGTTCATCCACCCATTTGAGCATGTAGCCTGATTGTGTGGCTAATTGCAAGGAAAACACCATTCATTGTCCAAGACTAGATTATTCTGACTTGGAACTATGTCTCTTGTTGGATTTGCAAAACTAAGAGGCGTGGGGTTATAAGGTTGAAATGGCCTCTGATTGAAGTTCTGCCTTTGGCCTTGGTAATTTCCTTGGTATAGTGGCCTATTCTGTTGATAAGATGGTCCCTGATTTTGATATTGTTGGTTGGGACTTTGAGTCTGTGGCTGAAAGGGTGGTCTATTTCCCTGATTTTGCTTCTTTAAATTGGTCAACTCTTTGGTTAGAGTCTGCAACAAATTTGTCATTTATTGCTGACCACTTTGTAACAAGCTATTTGTTGCTTGGTGATCACTTTTCATTGCCTGCAGCTCTTGGGAGAAGCCTGCTTGGATTCATCATAGCTAGTGTTGGCTTGAGGTGCTACTATAGTAGGTATGGGAGTATATGCGGGGATACTCAAAGACATGTTGGGTCGAATATTGGGAAAAATAGGCATGGGCGGCCTTGGGGCTATCATGCCTGCTTGGATTAAACAATTTTCAGCCCTGACAGCAATGTCAAAGGCCTGAGGCAATGAAGTTCCTCCTGTGGATTGAATCATGATAGAGATATTGCTATTCAGGCTTCTCAACAAATATAGGAAGGCATGGTCATCTAAAGGCCTTACTGAGATAGAAATTCTATTCCATGTCTTAAGGAATCTATTATTGAAGTCTTTCATTTGTTCTTGAGGAGCCCTCTTAATGGTTGTTAAATGCTCGACCGGGGACAAATGATCTGATTTATCCTCAAAATATTTTCTTAGTGATTCACCTAATCTATCCCATGAATCAATGGAACCAATAGCTAAAGTTCTAAACCATTCTAAGGCCTTACCTTTGAAAGAGGCCGCTAGAAGCTTGATAGCTACATCTTCTGTGATATGATGCACACTGCTTATGGTGGCTACATCTCTTATGTGTTCACATGCAGTTGTTTGTCCTTCTCCTGTGAAGTCAGGAAGACTCTTGAGTGCTGCTAAGGGCACATCATGATGCTGGGCAAAGTTCAAGGGACTTCCTTGATTGAAGGGCATGAAGGCAAACTGTTTGGCCATTGTAGGAGTTGTTATCTATTGGGCAGCAACTGTGTGAGTTGTATTTGGGTTAGGTAATTGAGCTGAATCTTCTTGTAGCTCTCTAGTTAGGGATCTTCCCCTCCTTGAATGGACAGGAAAAGATCTCCTTTCTGCAGTAGGTGGTGTAGAATGAACCCTCCTTGTAGGGGATGCTCTCTGAGATGATATGCAATAACTTCTAGTTAGAGGCAGCTTTGAGAACTCAGAGGGCTTTGAGCTCCTTGTCTCAACCTTTCTCGTAAATTTTTGAACATGACTGGATCTTCTGTTCTCTATACCAGCAGAGTCACCAAATATGCTTGAGAAAAGAAACCTCTTTAGGTCAATACCATGCAATCAACATATCAGAGATAGCATAGTCTTTACAAATAAACTTCTTATACTTTAGTAGGGTCCCACCGAGTGTGCCAGAACTGTTATAGACTAAATTTTGCACCCTATTCAAGCTCTCTTGGTCTTGATAATCTCGTATAACATGGGAATCACTTCGAGGTTGTGGGACCTATGCTAACTTGAAGTGAAGCTTTCGGATTCTAGGTCAGTTCCTCTTGGATAATCACCTCATCAGCTCTTGAACATAAAAAGTAAAGTGGAAGGGAAAAATGGATAGAAGGAATACTTGAAAGGGAAATAACTGAAAGAAAATTATCCTACTAGGTGATACACCGAAGGTAACTTGAATCACAACACAGTGAATGAGATCAACATGAAACCTTGAATCTAGTAGAACACAACTTTCTAGATAGGCTTGCATAAGTATTTCATAGAGAGGTCTGAGATAAACAGAGGCTATTCAGGGAAAGAAGTAATTTCAAAAACAATAGGGTATTTACTATGAATAGACACGGACTATGACCTGCTAACAAACATCCACTTCTGCAACCAGGCACATGAATGAGACAAAATGGTAGGGTACTTAAGAATATCCACAAACTCATCTAAATCAGATCAAACACAATAGTACACAGAATTGCAGAAAGAAAGAGGGTTCAGGAACTCCAAGATTTCTCTGAAAACATTCAATATATTCCAATTCAGTAAGAGAATTTCAGGCAAGAAGGCCCAGGGACAGAGAAAATGTCACAAAAAGCCTTTTCAATATCTAAAAATCAATGAGATTACAAACATATGAAAACTTAGGGGCAGAGAAAATGCCACAAAATATCTTGCATAACCTGAAAAACCTAAGCTAAAAAGCTTGAAAAATAACTTATATACATGTTCCTCCAGCACGCAGGCTTAGGAAACAATCCATTCTAGAAACTAGGGTTACAATAGATTTTGCATAAACAATGCAGAAACCCTAAATATGTCAATTCTGCTCATAAATGCAGCTGAGAAATATCCTACTTGATCAGATATATCTTTGAAATCTTTTCATCACCATAAATGCAGTCGAAAGAAGTTGGCTTGACCCATCCTTCTGTCTGCAACTTGAAATATTGCACCACCGCCATGGAGCCCTGAAAATCAAATCTTTTCAAATATTTGAATTTAAATAAGCAACGGTCACAAGTGGCGCGAGATGATCTTATCAATGGCCCAAAGAAATTTGATCTTTCTTTTTAAAACACAGTACTCGATCTTCATCGTTCTCTTTATCTATGCTGACTTGCTTTTAACCCACGTTCACTTCCTTTAACTCGGGTCTCCTGAAATCCTTTATGTCGCTGAGTCGGGATAACTTTCTCTTAACTCTGATTTCCTTTGGAGACTACACGACTACCGCGAGATTAGATCAAGATCAACGACTGTCGTGAAGTCGCGTTCACTTTGCTGACTTTTTGACTTTCTTTAGAGACTCAGCGACAAAGCTTATAATGTATGGGCCCACTTCTGCCATGTGTCATTCTATCATTTGTTTATGGCCACCTTAGCCACGAATTCCACCTTGTCACTATTCTGATCTCTGGAAATCTGCCACATGGCGTTCACGTGTCATATTCATCAAGTCAAATCTCGATTACCCTAGCTTTGACTCCATCTTAACCTTGATTAGCCGAAATCCTTTGATCGCTGAGTCGCTGAATCACTTGGTTGACCCCAGGTTTATCATGAAACTACGCGACCATCGTAAGATTAAGATCTGGTCAACGGTTATCGCTAAGTCTCCAGACCAAAGAGGAATATTCTATTTCTTATTGAGACCCAGTGACTGAATACATAATACCTGGGCCCACCTCTTTGCTACGTGTTGATCTGTCATTCCCCCACGATCACCAGACTGTAAATCTTTGACCCTTTGACCAAACCTGCCTTCTAACCATGAGTTCATTCAGTTGGCGACTGAGCAGTCTCGTAATTCGAAACACTTTGTCTGATCATGGTTAGTTCACGAGACTACGCGACTAAAAGGTTTTAACTTAACTCGTCTTCAAACTTAGGTCACCTCTGAAGTTCGAAATACACTCAGTCGCGAGATCTCCAAATCTTTTGCTAACTTTGGGTTACATCAGGAGACTTAGCGACTGCCGCAAGATTAGATCACTACCGGACGATAGTCGCTAAGTCTCAAAAGTCTAAGAGGATATTTCTTTTCTTTGGGAGGCTGCGCGACAAGGTAGTCTCGTGATCGCTAAATGATATGGAATATTCCTTCTCTTATACGCGACTAAGAAACTAAAGGTCATTTGAAATGCGCACATGACGTAAAAGGAACTTAAGTCGCCTGGAAAAGGTAATGAAGAAATAGAAGAGGTTGTGGACCAACTAGGGTTTACGCCAAATTTGCATATGATTTTCAACACTTAGGTTATTTTCATGAATAAGGGTAGCTAGAAGGCCTAAAAATTTGCAGAGAGAAAGATTAAGACCAAGAAATAATACATAATCCTACAATTTGGGCTCTACCCTTGTGGGAGCCACATTTCTCTCTACTTGTAGCCAAAATTCTCATGTAAATGGGAAATTTTGGGTAACAGTTTCATCATGGTTCATAACAAGATTCCAAGATTGCTAGAGCTATAGGTAGTAGGAGGAAGTCTTGTAGAAGGGATCGATCAATCAATGATCTATCAACACTGAATTGCAAATTCTGGTCTAGACTTTTGTTATTGAGTTTTAGTAGACTGAGCAAATACCGAATGTATTGAAGTAATATTGATTAATGAAAATATAATTGGAGTCCCTTCTTGATGTTTAATTGTCTTCATGTATATGCTTTGAATTCTTATGAGTTTGATCTGTAAGGCATTTCAAGTTCATGAATTTGTAAGGCAAATTACGAAATCTACTTTAAGGATATTTCTAAGGGGAGTGTAATTCCTAAGAACAAATTTCAGGGCGTTTAAAGATTACATGTAAATTTGATAAATTGGGGATTAAGTTGTAGAAAGTGAGTTGTAAGGCATCTTGATCTTTCTTGGGTTTCAATTGGTTTTCAATAATCTAGTGTGCTGGAAGAGCATTCATATTGACTCTGTACCCTAGGACTCAACATTAGTCAGGGTTAGGGGTGCATGGAACCTTTAAAATAATCACTTTTTTATAGTAAACATCTGCGTGTAAGTCACATATCTACTGTGTGGTTTGCTAAGGAACAATGAACCAATTAGGTACACCCACCTGAGTCTGTGGGGGCTCGAAGTGAAGGAGGGTTGGAATTTTACTTGATAGAATCAGAAATTGGGTTGCATAGAGTCCAACATTGTTGTTGTATCAGATTCTGCAAGAAAAAGTGCTAGCAGTCATGATGCACTCTTGATTATGAGTTTTGACATGATATGAGTGCTCTTAACAAAAAATATGTTCACTTGGGATATGTGTTCTTTAAAGGGACATAGATCATTATGTCATGAAGAGTTCCTGATTATTGAGATTGAAGCTTCGACAATGGTCTTATTCGTTCTCTTGGTTTTAAGTGCATTGGCCATTCCCTGGGAGGCTTCATGAGAGCTTGGTGTTGCATTTGGAGCTCAACATAAATTGATCAATTACAAGTTCTCATGGAGAGTTTTGGGTGAGGCTAAGAGATCTCTTTCTTTTAGATATCATGTATTGAGATACTCATTGATGAGATTTCAGCAGGAAGACTAAGGATCCTACACTTGGGTTAGATGCGAGCTCAAGGATTATTGAGGAGAATGTTCTTGGAATGAGTTATGATGACTTAGTTATCCTAGAGGGGCATTTTCATTCCCACTCTTGGACCTCTCGACGATAAGTCATTTGAAAGGTATTGCTGACCTTGTTTTCAAATATATTTTATTTCATGCTTCTTTTTTCATGGGAATGAGTCTTGAGCTATGATGTTTGTTCTGAAAGCTTGTTTGAGGATTGTTTGGCATGAGTTGTTTGTTTTGCCTTCTCACGAGAATGAATTTTGGCCATATTTGAGAAGTATAGAGGATCTTTTCGGGTTTAATCCCTTGGTCTAAGAATGAATTATTTGATTGATCTTTCTTTATTGCGAGAGGCTTTCATCTTCATTATGGTTATATGTAGATAATGATTCTCTTTGGAGTTTAATGAAGGGGATCCAGCGTATCACAATTTGAACGTTTAGAAGTGTGTAGGAAGACTTGCTAAATGTTTTGATACGCAAGTTCTCTCTTTGGGTGTGTTCTTATTAGATGTTTTATTCACATGATATTGTATTGGAGATTTCTATGGAGCTATAATCACTATGTTTGTGATCACATGTAATCTTTGGTGACAACATGGTGACTTTTTTTTATCTCTTCTTTTGTTGTGTGTAGAAGTTGGGAGAGTTATGAAAATTATAATGAGTTGTATTGCAACAAATTTATTTGTAGGATTTGCACATTGTTGTCGATGTTCCTTAGTAATAAATGATATTAGTTACATATTCCATGTCATAGTATTGTTAGATCTTTAAATGCATTCACCATTTTCAAATTGGCAATTACCTATACAATAGGAGTTCATAGTTGTGTATGTTCATGAACATATTTTATATGTAAAGTTTATAATTGTGTTTTATGGGTTGGATATGTTGATGGATGATGATTACTTGTTATGATATCTATACCTCAATTTTGAAGTATAGTTACTTTGATATGTTGGCAATCAACCATGGTTGCATCTATATATTATGATTATTTTTTGATACTATCAATGAATGTGTTACCCTTTGTTTATGTTTGGATATTAGTTCAGAGACAAAACTTATGTTTCAATGTGACATCTCTTTGAATGGTATTTTATATTTTGTGCATTGACGTTGAGAATGAAAGGATTACTTTTTGAGATGATTGCTTCAATTTTTTTTTAAAAATTTTGATAGAATAAACGGAGCACTTTGATTGCTTGGATGGTACATGTTGGCTAAAGGAATCATTCCATTGATATTTGAGTTTACTTTTCAACCCTTATGCAATGTATACAAGCATGAAAATATTGGAGAAAGTTTGTTGTAACTTTACATAATATTACAATGTAAAATGAACATTATTTATTGTACACCTAGTGGAACTAGCAATTCATGCATCCATTTATTTTCTTGGGGCAACTTTATTCGTTGTAAATAAAATTTAGATAAATCTTTAATGCTGATTTAAACATTGGAATAATCTTATATTGAGAAAACCCAATGTCGATAGGTAAATGAAATGATTTTGTAAGCTTATGGTATTAGTCATGTAGTTTATGTGAAACCACTTGATAGTTTTGTGTGAACTTATTCTTATAAAGACAAGCATGTGCAGTTGTTGAGATTGGCTAAGTTGAGCATTTTGGCTAATGCTAAGGTTGAACATCTCTTGTAAGTTGTACATGTGAGGAGAAAGCATGGGATGTGTAGTTACATGATTCTCATTTGATGTAAATTGTACATGTGGGGAGAAAGCATGAGACGTGTAGTTACACGATTCTCATTTGTTTTTTCACATGGAGTGATTGTAGAAAGTTTGATCTTCCAAAGGTATTCATGGAGAATCTACAAATGTATTGTAATATTTGTTGTTAAAATAATAAATGAGAATAGATGCTTTTGGAGGTTGTGTTCTTCCCTCTTGAAGGCTTTCCTAAATTATATCTTGTGTCATCTTGATGATATATTTGCATATTCTTTTGCATGTTGGTTTTGAATATTTGCTTACATAAATTTCTCTTTGGGTTATGAAAAATAATCATTTATGGCTGCAAATTTTCTTTCACACAATTTGTTTGGCTTATCATTTTGTAAAATTATATTTCTATAATTTATTTAATTACTATTCAAAAAAATAGCTCTACAATAAAAGACAAAGGCAAATGATGTCTAAAATAACTTTTGAAGTCAAAATAAGGCGTGTTTGGGCCAAGTTCATCACCTAGGTGAATTTGATGGATGGGATCCTCTACATATGACTGCTTAACCGAAGTAGGCTTGCAGTTTTGATGTGGATGGGATCCTCTACATGTGACTGCTTAACTGAAGTAGGCTTGTAGTTTAGATGTATGTTTACTCATATCATTGTAATCCGTTATATAAAGACATAGATGCCAACATCTATATATATATGCAAACATGTTTGCATTAAAAAATAAATTAATTAAAATGTAAAAGGTCATCTTTAGAATTTTCGATCACCTTTTGTGTCAATGCGTGTATGCAGTAATAAATAAAATGGCTCCCGATATTTCTCAATATTTTTAGTTTTACAGTAATTTAGAACATGAAAAGAATAAGGAATAAGATTCTGAGTTAGTCAAGAACTATATACTTATATTGAGCAGCTACATGGAGTACAACGGCTTGTAGGCATCCACTCAAGGGTAAGATTATATATAAACATTGAGGTTTGGTGGTGTTGAGGCCGTAAGTTTCATTTGGTATTTAAAACATTTGCCCTGCTTTATGAGAGTCAAACTAGAGGATTTACATATCAAGTTAAATAAACATTGTCATACGAAATTAAGACACTCACATGTGCTTGTTCTAATGTATTTATATCAGGAACTCGGGAAACAATGAGGATGAAAAATGAGCTTGGAGATAATGGGAAACAAAAAGGTCACTGCATTTTTGCCCTACAATTGTCTTGGTAATTGAATCTATGCCTATTAATTTATACACAATAAAGGATATATATTCTTATTGTTTGATTATTGTCACTAATGGCTTATAATCTTCTCATCTGATTCAGTTTAAGTCTACACATTGAGATTTACAAAGATTGTTTCATCTGACTACATATTCTGATATTTGGAACTGTGCCGTTGTAAATTGAAGCAACTTGACAAATTTAACATTACTTAATTGAAGAAACACGTGTAAGTACATATTAATCATAACACAACCCACTAATGATTTTTGAAAAATTTAGAATACACAGCTCGTTTTAAGAGATTTACATCTACTTCCACCAAAAAATTATATGTATGTTAATATAGTTTGCATTTGCGCTATCTATCAAAATAACTCACAACATTAATTTTAATGAAATGTAAAAGGGCCAAACAATCGCTTACCTGATCCCTTTTTTGGAAACATGAAAATGGATCTACTCAAATAACCATACTATAAAAAGAAGACGAAAATATAGTACACCATCAATATCGAATAGTAATAGTGCAGAAAAATTTGCTTTGTAACACGCTTTATCATAAACCAGTCATCTTGCCTTTCCTCTTATTTTTATAACTTCTTTTATGCTCAACCAATTTAGCAGAAGTCCTACTAACATTGTCCTCTGAGCCGTGAGGAGTTTGAACTTTCTTCCTCATTGCAGGTTTTTTGTCCTTTACAACATTGAGATTCCTAATAATGGCATGACCTCTTCCATTAGTGCTATTGTGAGGACGAGCATCTGTACGATGCCTTTTCGTCACCATGCTCCTGTTGTGGCTAATTTCGTGCTTCCTCTTTTTTGGCATACGAGCACTAGATAATCTACACACCACCAGTACATAAAAATTGAATAAAAGTAACCAATCATCATTAGCATTAAAAATGAAAAATGATAAGACCAGCTCTTAACAATTGTAGACGAATGTAATCCATCCTACAAAAAAGCCACGGTTACCTATTTAGTCAACATGATAAAATGTTGGCTTTCCTACATAGAACTTTTGAAAACCTGGGTATTTGCAGAGTACAACCCCCTAGGTGAGATTTGATTTTTTTTTCAAACAATTCACACAGCTACTCCCCTAGGCGAGATTAATTTTTTTTTTTATGAATTTACAGCCATAGCCTTATTCAAGAAAACCTCAACTGAAGAGATAATTTACAAAAATACATATGATGCTTAGCAATCTATTCTCATAATGTGATTTTTATCATGTTGGCTTTACTACACAACTTTTGAAAAGATGGGTATTTGTAGAGAGTACAAGCCCCCTAAGCGAGATTGAATTTTTTAATGAATTCATACAGTAATAGCTTGTGTCAAGAAAACCCCAACTGAAGTGACAATATGCACAATAACATATGCTGCCTAACAAAAAATTTGGAACCATGTAGAATCTATTTTCATATTGTGTTTTCACCAAAAACTTTAAATTCCTAGGTTAAAGGGACTTGGAATAACCTCACAAAAGGTAAATGAAACAGAGGATGCAATAGAATATGAATGTTCACCATGAATAACTTCAATAAAGGAAAATAAAACACAAGGATGCAACAAATTATGAATGTTGGAAACAACTACAAGAAAAGAAAAAGGAGCACAAGGAAATGATGGATTTTCCAACATCAAGAAAAGAAAAAGGAGCACAAGAAAATGATGGATTATGTATGCTGGGAATAATTTTAAAGAAAGGAAAATGTGAACGTGCAATGTCTTCTGAATGTTGGAAATAACTTCAAGAAAAGGAAATCAAACACAAGGACACAATAGATTATGAATGTCAGGAATAACTTCAAGAAAGGAAAATGGGACATAAGAAAGCAAAATATTATGGATGTTGGGAATAACTTCAAGAAAGAGAAATGAAGCATGAGGATGCCAAGGGAGTATGAATGTCAGGAATAGCTTGAAGAAATGAAAATAGAACACAAGGATGTTGGAAACAATTTCAAGAAAAGAAAATGGAGCATGAGGACATGATGGATTATGTATGCTGGGAATAATTTAAAGAAAGAAAAATGTGAACATGCAATTTCTTATGAATGTTGGGAATACCTTCAAGAAAAGCAAATGAAACCTATGTTCCACCAAGTTTCGGGGACGAGAACAGCAGGGGATGGCAGGACATGTTTCTGGTACAGGGGTACTTTTGGGCCAATTTTGGGGGGATGATAGGGGACAGCTGCTAAAAAAGTATATCCCGGTTTCCACAACTGTATATCAATGCTAAACAGTATTGCATTGAAAAGTAACATGTACTGACTCGTTCTTGTCCCCAATTGTTTCAAGTGTGCATCTTCCTTTGAAACTGAGTTTCATAACTTTGAACTTGAAGCAGCATCTAATGCAAGTTCAGTGAATCAGCTGCCAAAAAACAGTATCAACTCGCAGGGTACTTCGAAATCTGTCCCCACGTCGCTGGTAGGGGAACGGGGGTACCAGCCCAGGGGATGCATCCCTGTGGAGAACAGAATGAAAAAAGACAAAAGATTACGAATGTCGGGAATAACTTCAAGAAAGGAAAATGGGACATAAGAATGCAAAGCTTTTTGAATGTTGGGAATAACTTCAAGAAAGATAAATGGAGCTTGAGGATGCCAATTGAGTATGAATGTCGGGAATGGCTTCAAGAAATGAAAATGGAACACAAGGACATGAGAAAGAGAAATGCAGCATGACAATGCCAATGGATTATGAATGGTGGGAATGTGGAACATGAGGACACAATACTATGAAAATAGGGTATAAATTCAAGAAAGAGAGATGGATGTGAGGATGCAAATGGAATGAATGTTTGTATCACTTGCAATATGAAGACATTTGCAGTCAAATAGACTGCCAACAAATCAATCAGTTCTATTTGAAAAAATTATGGCAAGAAAATGTAAGGGAATCTAAATGGAATTTACTTGTATCATGGTTGATAATAGCAACTGGAGTGAAAGTATTAAAATTGAAGTCACAAAACCCTTGATGCCTGATATGAATGCAAGAGCACTTTTGTCCTTGGATATCTCTAGGATATGCCCTGAGAATATTGTCTTTTCAGTGCATGGCAGAGGTCTTTTGTAAGATAAATGGGCTAGGAGACCTCAACTCTTGTTTCTTTTGTAAAAAGGATCGATACCTAAGAACGAACTAACCTTCGAAGTAGGAAAAATCTTGTTAGAGAAAGAAACAATGCAAATAAAGTGGTTGACAAAAATATAAACAAGATTGATTCCTCATCTTCAGTTCCTATTATAGATTACTGAGTCAAGAAGGTCTAGAATGTTACTAGGGCTATGGTACCATGTGAGTCTAATAGTAGTATTGAGTGCATCCCTCAAGATAACTAGGACAACTTCACTTTGAACTCAATGTTGGTTGATAAATCATTGAAAAGATAAATCTCTCCCGACTCTTCTATTTTGACTTTTGAAAAAATGGCCCTAAGCGGATTGATAAAGTTCCCAAACAGCCTTCTGCTTAAAGACTCGAGCATTTTGTTGATGACTTCAGCAACAAAGAGCCTAATCCAATCAATTATTTATGATGATGATATTCCTAAGGAGTCCTCAACCATTGTTTGCATTAATAATGGTCTCTAAAGGGAGGTTATGTAATGTCCCCTAAATAAATAGATGGGAATAAATAAATGGTTAATTATTTAATATTAATAAGTGTAATATTAAATAATTCATTATTTAATATTATTAAGTGCAATATTAATAAGGCACTTCTTTTGAAGATTTATTCTTTTAAATAAGCATTATTAACGTTAAGAGTTAATAATTGCGGTTGGCACTTCTTTGGAAGTTTTATTCTTTTAAATAAACATTATTAACGTTAAGAGTTAATAATTGCGGGTTGTTAATAAAACAGTTCCCTTACGGGAATTCCAGCAGCAATAAATTGGAAGTTTCAAAGATGTGTCGGGGGACTGAAAAAGATCGGAAGATTGGAATTCTTTGAATTGGCTGATAAGTCAGTTGTCTCCCTGCAATCATCGCGGGAGTATTATCCTTTCGTCAGTGGTGTCTCGCTGGCCTAGTGGACCAGAATATCTGCAGAAGATGAAACGTATGCTTCCGCACCCAAAATAGGAAGTCGTGG
>MU227179.1:3593392-3607528 GCA_018584345.1 Thuja plicata
TAACATGCCAAAAGCCGTCAGCATACATAGTGACACGCAGAGAGCAGAATGAGAGGTGTGGGCCAGAGGAGTGACTATGGGGTGTAGACGTGGCCAGACTCTTCCGTCAGGTTTCAGCGTTAACAGAAGGGAAGTTTGTCGGCTTCCGAACTCCTTGGATAGGCACGCGGCATCAGCATACCGATGCAACATGGTACTAGCAGTACACCGTGGCTTCATTTTCAACGTCGGCTGGTCTTCGACTAAAACAGGTGCAATATTTATCAATTATTGTGAATGAAGGAATTACTGTGTTCAGCTTCTCATGAAGTAAAATTGCATCTCTTGATATTATCTATCTACAAATCTGAGAAATTATATTCTATTGTTATTCACTGCTGTTTCTAAAAACTGAAGTTATTTTAAATCTGGGAATGTAATTGGGTTCGATGGTATAGCATGTCAAGAGTTAACATTTAAACATTACATATCAATCTGTTCTATATTCGAATCTGCCCAGAATTTTGGAATTTTACAGGTTAAACTTCACCATAATGGTCTCTAAAGGGAGGTTTTGTTGATGACTTCAGCAACAAAGAGCCTAATCCAATCAATGATTTATGATGATGCTATTCCTAAGGATTCCTCAACCATTGTTTGCATTTATAATGGTCTCTAAAGGGAGGTTAAACTTCACCATAGTTTTGCAAACTTATGTAGAGGAAATAGGGACCCCCTTGGGGGTTGAAGGCCCATGGCAGGACATCTGCTATTAGATCTTTTTGTAATACTATTAAGGATTTCAATGCTTTGTGTTTGCAAGAACTTAAGTCTTCTTTTTTCTCCTTGGAATGCACCTATAAATTTATTTTTCTTTGTTCTATCTTCTTTGCTTCTAATCACTCTAAAGGGAAAAGGGAAAACGGTATTTTGATAAACAAGCAGTCACTGGAATATAGGATTCATAACGACTTTTCTCTAGGGTAGCTTGAGTAAGAATTTCTGTGAATGGGAAAGAGTTTGGGTTCTGCTCTGTTTCTGCCCATAATGATCAAAATAATAGGGCTGATCTGTGACTGTGGCTCTACTCTGGATTGCCTAAGCTCCCATAAATCATTTGGGGCGGATTTTAATCTTGTGGAAAATGAGGATAAAAATAGAGATATTGATCTTTTCGTCAAATGAAAATGAAGTTTTTTTTCGTCCAACTTTAAAAGGAAGCTTAATTTGTATGACCCTTTGGATGGCTACAAAAAAGACAGTATGAGTGTGTGGTTTGGCTAGACGAATATGGAAAAAGGATGTAAGAGAGTTTTCTCAAAACTAGATAGATTTTACTTTGATTTTATTTTATTTTTTCAATTTCCTATTTACTTAGATAGAAATGTAGTTAAGGTTATACCTTCCTCTTTGTCTGAGCATCACCCCATTGAATGCTCCTCTGTTGTTTTAAACTTTTAAGTGTGATCAGAAAACTACATCTTCTTTTAGTGGGTTATTCAAGCCTAATAGTTCTCTTTTAGAGATAGATTGTGACTTTGTAGTTTGTAGCATTCATAGTTTGTGGAATGTTTCTCTAGCTGATGGTAAAGGATAAATCCAGTATAATTAATTGGTCTGTAGTTGTGAGTTCTGTTTAGAAGTTTTTAATGATAGTTGGGAAAGATTTGGCCAGGAAGGAGCCACTCTTGCCAGGAAGGCTCAGTTAGACCCTTTTCAGGTTAAAGATGAGTTGCAGACTAATCCTTGTAATCCCCTGATGCAGAAAAAGGTTGTTGATCTTCAGGATAAAATTCCGTGTCATATGTGACTAAGAAAAAGGTGCTAAAATAAGGTGATCAATTCTTTTTTAATTTTCTGAAAATTAAGTTGGCTCTGAAGGAGATTTTTAGAATTAATATCTGTAATGTCCTCAACCCAAAACATAATATTACTCTCAGATCTGGAAAATAGATTCACAAATAGTAGAAAAAACTACACCGAAAACACCCACACTAGTTAGCTACTCTTAATATAAAGGGCTAAATTAAAAAGGAACTTTATAGAACATCACTGAACATGATTTTTCTGATATGTGCATCCTATAATCAGGTCTGAGACTGATCTATTACAGCAGCAACATTAATATATTTGAACTCCAGTACACAAGAAAAACCCACAGAAAGTATTACAGCCAAATACCATCAATGTCACTATAGCACCACAAACTGATATTGTTTATTTCCAAATGGAAAATACAGACTATGATTTGATACAAGATTAATAACAGCAGAAAACCCCTCAAGACATATCTAGAATCACTGCAACAATATTAATGAAGCCTTGAACTCGCAAAAATCTGTTGAAACTGCTAAAATCTTGAAGCTCAAAAGTAACCTCTGGATGAAATTGCTCTATGTGAACAATGGGGTTTCATCCACAATCCACCTGAAACTCATGGGTTTCCGTCCACAAGCCTTCAATCTCCAATGTGTTTCCATCCATTGAAGAATTTTGAAGAACATGAAGTTCATACAATGAGAAATTGGAAGTAGAAATGGCATAATCTGTCATTTTCCCAAATATTCTTTGTATATATCTTGTCCTTGGCCAATTTGGTGGGAAAATCATTAATTAGAAATATTACAAATTTCCACTCCACACTTACTTTTCAAATCTGCACTTGGTGGGAAACTCATTATTAGAAATATTTTAATTTCCCACTCCACTCTTGCTTTCCAAATTTGTGCTTGGTGGGAAAACCATTAAATAGAAAGATTTCAATTTCCCACTCCACTCTTGGTGGGAAAGTCATAATTAGAAATATTTCAAACTTCCCATTATGGCACAAAATTCAACTCCCCACTTTGAATGTCCTTTTGATATTGACAATATTTGGACGTTCAGAAATATTAAATTAATTATTCCCCTAAATCTTTTGTGACCCATAGAAGAATAAAATGAGTTACCATTGAACAAAAACCAATTTTTAACAAAAGGGGACATGACAAATCCTCCCTCCCAAAATTGCTTGTCCTCAAGCAATTATGAACATAGAGCTCTAAGGTCCTAATGTCAAAACGCTTTTTCATCAAAAATTGTATACCAAACCTTGATCCTTTTTCCATAGGGTGTAGCATCTTACACCAAGAGACACACTGAAAACTTGAAAGATCAAATTCTTGAGTGACACTGTCATAAATCCAACAAAGATATCCTTGCAAACCTTTTGTACATTCACTCCAAATCCAAATCTGAACATCTTTCCAAAGAAATTTACCAAATGCCATTTCATCCATCTTCCTTTCATTGGCATCTTGTTTTTCTAGTAGTGTATATGCACTAGCATGAGGCAAGTTTAACAAGAAAATCCTGTAACATCTCCCAATGATATAAATCTGACTTTTTCTAATTTTAGGATTGTTATAAGAGTCAATGTATTCTCCAATACTAGAAATATGAATTTCAAAAATAGCCACTTCTTTTTCCCGCACAGTGCTGAAATATGCATCACAAGAATTTACAACAATAGGCCCATACTCAACTTCAGACATGTTACTTACAGCTTCATAGACTAATCTATAATAGAAAGACTTCAGTGGAGTATACAATACCACCATACAACAGCAACATATGATCTATGATTCTCCAAAAACTGAACAAAAACTCCAAATCATATTATTTTGACAACACTGTGCTGCCCCAAATTGAACGGCTAAACTCGCAACTTCTGAATCCGATATGAATTGAGAAAATAAAAATATGAAATGGTCTATATCAGCATCAAAATGATCTTTACCATTAGCATAGTCCATACTACACAACGTACACAACGCACACAAATCTTTGCACAATTTCTCTGAAAATCTACAGACAACACAACATATTGCACTACTGGGACAGCCTCCTTGAATCTCCTTCAAATTAAAGTTATGATTGCTGGAGTATGACACTGACAATGATGATCTTCTAATCTCATTATGCAAGGAAATTATCTCCAAATACAAAAATATATAGCTGTTCAAAACTAAAGTGATCAAGATGAGCAACATACTAATCATGTACCAACTGTAAAAATGGTAATCTTGTCTAATAATCATCAATGTGATCAATGCAAAATGGTTGGCCAGCCATGTGAACAATGAAATTATCTGTGAAAAAATCCACATACTTCTCAAACCCTTCAAGATCATCATCCTTGGAAATGCTTGTTCAATTGCATGTAGAGGATTGTAGTAGCTTGATATGAAGATAACTTTTTTACAGTTAGGAACTATGGTAAACTCATATCTCTTAGTGATTATGAAATGCTTGCCACCTTTGCAATACATTACACCAAGATTATGCAGCTCTAATTCCATGCTACAGTGATTACTTTCTTGAAATTTTATTATGGTGTCATTTGCTTCCTCGATAAGACAAGCATTTCCTGCATATATCCTTCCTGATGCATCACATTCTCTAAACAATGGTTGTGAGAACTTTGAAATGAAAAATATGAAATATGAGATGACTATCTTCTGAAGCTTATCACAATCTTCGTGAGTTCTATTCATCCATACAAAAAACCCTTCATTTCTCATGTTCTCTAGAATCCCAATAATCAATTTTTGGGGCCTCGAATCATCTTCTTTTGCTTTGCTACACATCATAAAATCATCAAAATGAATTGTTCCAACTGATCTCTACGCTCGATTCACCATGGATGAAAAAGAGGTTGATGCATTAATCATATTAGATGGTATGACCAAGAACCCAATGTATCCAATAAGGCATCTGAAGTTTATGTTCAGGCCATAGCCCATGCAAATAAAGATTTGATGATAACTTGATTTCAAGATAGTCTTTGAGAAATAAAGAACAAGATTCACATGCTCACAACCAATTTCAGAATTTATAGTATCCTGACATTCCCTACCTGATAATGATCTTGGGAACATATTATTGAACACCATACTAAACTGATTTGGAAGCATTTGAAAATCAAAATAAAGATTATATTTCTCACCACAACCTGAAATGGTATGCATATTCTCCAAGACTAAGCAACATGCTGCTCCAACAACTTGTCCCATGTAAGAATACCTCTTATCCTTACAATCACATAACATCAAACCCCTCAATGTGTTTGTCTCCCATAGGAAATCATCCTTAGTTTATTCCTCATTTGTGGTACTTGGTTCCCATGAGTTATCTATAATACTTTTCACAAGGATATTAGAATGCATAATAAATCCCATAAATTTTCTCACTCCTAATGTGAGTGATGAAGAACTCAATAATCATATCAAGGCATGTAACCATTTTGAAGCTCAAAATATCACTAGGATCCCATATGTAAGCAAATATTGAATTTGAATCAGAGAATTATCATGCCCTATATTGAGAGTTATAACCCTTACTCTATCACCCTTGTTAGCATGCTTTCCATGAGAACTAGAATTTTGCAGTGCCATAAGCAGAAGAAATGAATATGAAATTTGATCATTAGTTGCATACCTCAAGCTGTCAATAATGAGCTTGACCTCCTTCCATGAGGTAGGAATACCCTCAACATGTATATCTTTGTAACTCAAAACATATTTTTCAAATGCATGTCCATCCATGATGCTACTATGAATTCAATCAATGGATCACCCTTTGAGAGTATAGAGGATAGGGCACATTCTACCATCTTCAAATCTTCAAATCTAACAAGTAAACCTCTTTCTTCCTTGATTTTATCATTGTTTTGCTGACACATGCCACCATTAAAAGTTAATAAAACTCTTTCTACCAAATGATTTTTGCCTGCAATCTGTCTATTGGATTTAGTTGAAACACCAGGATCCCACAACATCATCCATGAGATATTTTGAAGTTGAGAGAAAGTATTTCACTTCCACTTTGCACCCTTCATCTTGTCTTCATCATTAGAATGCTTGTGATGATGATTAAACATGTAATGGTATGGAACCAATTTGATGTAATAACTCCTCTACTATTCCTCCTGTATTCCTTGAAATATAATCCAAGAAACAATTGATGCTTTTACCTTCCATTGATGGTGTCAACATCCGCAACATATTTGTGGCAACACCTTCATCTTTGAAATAAAATTTGTTAATAGAGAAAGATTCATCCAAATCCTCCTTGACTCTGTTCCCAAATTCAGTACGCTTCTTGTTCTACCTTCTTTTCATTGCCTAGAATCTCAATGGCTATTCCTTCAACTTCTAGCTCAAATTCTTCATGTTTCTGTGGAGACATTTCATTTACTTGATGAGCTTGGATATCCTCATTTTGATTCTTTTCATGTATTTATTTATCCTTTCTCAACAGTTCTTCCTCTCCAGCCTTCACAAAGTACCTGTCAAAATATATTACCCTTTTGAAAGCTTCAGGGTTACACTGGTACTCTTCAAAGATTTTGATAATCTCTTCATTTGGAGGCATAGTCCTTCCCATCCATTCTAAATATTCTTGAAATGTTGGAAATTCTTTAACAACCAGATATTCTACATACTGATTAGAATTTTTCTTGCATTGTCAGTCTGATTCAGTCTCTTAAAATTGAGTCGAAGAAACCCATGATTCATATCAATCATCTAATACCCAACAGGTTGGCAAGATTATACTCTGATACCACAACAATGTCCTCAGCCCAAAATATAATATTACTCTATCTGGAAAATTGATTCACAAATATTAGACCAAACTTCACCAAAAACACCCAAACTACTTACTTAGCTACTCTTGAATAGAAAGGGCTAAATTAAAATGGAACTTTATAGAACATCACTGAACATGATTTTTCTAATATGTGCATCCTATAATCAGGTCTAAAACTGATCTATTACAGACCCACAATATAATATTACTCTAAGATCTCTGGATGAAATTGCTCTATGTCAAGTTGTCAACAATAGGGTTTCATCCACTATCCACCTGAAACTCACGGGTTTCCATCCACAAGCCTTCAATCTCCAATGGGTTTTCGTCCACTAAAGAATTTTGCAGAACATGAACTTCATACAATGAGAAATTGAGAAGTAGAAATGGCATAACTGCCATTTTCCCAAACATTTTTTTGTATTTATCTTGTCCTTGGCCAATTTGGTGGGAAAATCATTAATTAGAAATATTACAAATTTCCACTCCACTCTTAATTTAATATTTGAATATCCTTTTGATATGACAATATTTGGGCGTTCATAATATTAAATGAATCATTCCCCTTAATCTTTTATTATTAACCCATAGAAGAATAAAATGGGTTACTATTGACCAAAAGCCAATTTTCAACAAAAGGGTACATGGCAATGTCACTGGGGTCTTGGTTGGTGATGGGGATGAGATTAGGAATACTTTCTTGGATTTCTATGAGGAATTGTATGCCATTAGAGGAGAGGATTCTTTAGTTGTTAAAAATAGAGACTGTGAGGAAGATTGTTCCAAGGAAAGTCAATACTATTGAAGACATGAAGTTGGATTGGGACTTATCTTTCGAGGAGATTAAAAAGGATATTGACTCCATGCTCAAGGATAAGAATCTGGTTTTTGACAGTATTTCCGCTGAATTCTATAAATATAACCATAGGTTGCCAACTCTATGAGTACTTGGTGAACTCGCGAGTCCTAAAGGTGACAGAGTCAACTTGGTGCACAAGCCCTTGTCCTAAAGGTGAGGGAGAAGTTTGAGATGCAAGCCCTTGTTAATGCATTCTTCTTTGTGAGAGAAGTTTGAGGTGAAAGCCCTTGTTCCATCCTCTAGGAATAGCCATGGTGGATCCACCCTCTAGGAATAGCCATGTTGGAAGTCATGTGAGAGACTCCATGACTTAGCACTTGTGTTTATTCACCCTCTAGGAGTAGCCATGGTGAATGTCATGATGAGATGACGACATCACGTTCAGACATATATATATAATTAATTATATGAGACATTTATATAATTAATGGGGCCAACTTGGAAGAGTGGCGACCCTTGGTGAAGGGGCACTACCTATAGATATAAAGGAAGATTGAATCTTCCTCCCTTGGTATTTTTAATTTACACATAATCCTACAACAAACCGAATTAGAAGAGAAGGGGGGAGACAATCGGGTATTGTTTATGGTTGGGAGGGCACATCATTGCTCTTGGTTAATCGAGCACACCAAAAAAAAACACTCTTGAGGGTTCTTTTCCTATTGCTAGCCAAATTCCTTCATCATCACCAAACTTCTTTGTTCCACGCAATGTTCCAGGAGCACAACCTTCACTTGAACGTACTGATAGTTGCAGGTAAGAGGTTTAATACTCCAACAACTAAAGAATTGAGTGGGCCATTGCTACATGAAGCTGTAAACCATACATAGTTTATGGTTGATGATCAAAAAGAAATTTGGCAGAAAAAAGGTTTCAGCATCTTATTGAATAGATGGACAGATGGACGAAATCTAACGAACTTTTTAGTTGCTTCTAATGGTGCATTGGTGTTGTGGAAGTTTATAGATGCCTCGCGTGAAGTAAAAAATGTTGAGAGTTTGTGCAATCTATTAGACAAGGTGATTCGGAGGGTTGGTGTTGAGAATGTTGTCCAAATTATCATAGACAACGCAGCTACATATGGAGTTGCAAGTCCACTTATAGAGAGGAATCCTATAATTTCATGGACTTATTGTGCTGCACATTGCTTGGATTTGTTGTTAGAGGACATTGGGAAGATTGGATGGGTAAAAAATGTGTTTGAAGATGCTAAACATGTTACCAAATTTATCTACAACCATACTTAGGTCCTTTGTTTTTTGAGAAAACACACAAATGGTAAGGACCTTGTGAGACTAGAAGTGACACAATTTGCTAGCCACTTCCTCACATTGCAAAGCATTCTTGGTGTCCTTCCTCATCTCAAGTAAATGTTTATGTTTGATGCTTGGTTGGAGTCTCCATTTTCAAAAAAAGATGAAGGGGAGAAGACTATAAGTACAATTTTTTATGACACATTCAACAAAAATATAGAGTTAATCCAGGTAAGAAACAAACACAAACATAATCTTTATACAAGATAATCTATTTGCTTCTTTTTTTTGAGGAATTAATTTTGTAATAATTTAAATTTTGTTTTCAATTCTTTTGGTGACAGAGCCTTTGGTCAGGGCTCTTTGTATGTTGGATGGAAAGGGCATGCCAATGGGTTTCATTTATGAGCCCATGGATAGGGCCAAAGAAGCCATTATGCATTACTATGGCAGGAACAAAAGAAAATACAATATCATTTGGTGCATCATGGATTGTACATGGACAAACCAATTCCACCAGCTTATACATGCCTTGGCCTACTACTAGAACCCAAAATTCTACTTTTCTAATACATTCAAGGCTAATGAGGACGTCATGGCAGGTGTTGATTAAAGCATCAATAAGATGTTGCCTAATCATGACTTGAGAGACAAAGTTCTTGATGAGTTGGAGGTGAGATTTAATAGAACTTATTTATGAATTTCGCAATCATCCATTTTACATACATAACAACTAATTTTCTATATTTGATTCGTTTATTTATTCAAGGTCTACAAGGGTGCAGAGGGAGACTCTTTTCTTGAACTCAAGCAATCGATAGGAAAGAAAAACAATAACCAAGTAAAAAATTTAGTTCAATACTACAAGAAAAAAATAGAAACTTGACTTATAATTTTTTGCTTGATTGTAATATTTGAAAATGTTTTATTCATAGATTTATGGTGGGAGAATTATGGTGTTGGCACACCAATTTTTCAAAAGATAGTCATCTGTATTTTGTCCCAGCCATGTAGTGCTTCTAGGTATGAACAAAATTTGAGCTTATTTGAGAGCGATCACACAAAGAAGAGAAATAGGTTGACCCAACAGAACCTCAATGATCTCTTCATTCAATACAACCTTCGCCTTCAAACTAGAAAGGAGGGCATTTCACATGATTCCATCGACTTGGATGATATTGATCCTTATTGGGACTAAACTATCAATTAACAAAATGATGATGATGATGATGATGTCCTCATTACTGAAGAAGATCTTCTAGATTTGGAGACAGGAGCAACAAAAGAAGCACAAGTAGTAGAATTGGATGCAATGAAGGAGAACATAGACACTTTTGAAGAAACTATTCAACATCATTTTGACACCATAGCACCTTCTAGTTCGAGGCTTGAAATATTGAGTTACATTAGGAGGGGAAAGAGGATGAATTATGAAATTTCAACTATTGAGTGTTTAAAGGTCATATGACATGTGTAATATTTGAATTGTGACAAATTGATAATCAAATTAGGCTTTTATGTTCTCTAAATGCATTAATAGCTTTTTTTTGTGAACTATGTTTTGTGTTTTGCTGAGTCCCAAGTCCGAGTCCTATTTTGGGTTGTCGAATTTCCGGTGAGTCTGAGTTTTCAAACATTGAATATAACAAGCATTAGCTCTTTTCAATTTTCCTATGGTTATATGATCAAGCTATTCAAGTGGGTACTTTTGGTAAGGATACCGATAGAGGGATTATAAATTTGATTACTAGGGATGTTATATGTCTAGTAAAAAACGGAGGCATGTAACACTTCTAAATGTCTCTAATAAAATATTGCTTAAGTTCTTTCTTCCAAGCTGAAATGTAATGTCCCCTATTAGGACTTTACTTGATTTACCCTAAATTTCGCAATTAGGGTTTGGATTGCACTTGGGAATGACAACTTGTAACGTTGCCTACTAGGGAAATGCCAATTCCCAATGATTAAACTTCATTACTATGCTTTTAAATCAGGTTAAGGAACAATCATTGATTCATAATACATACTTAAGCTCTAATTCCTTACTTCACTCCTAATCGCTAACCTTTAAAAGGATGGTAGATTTATTGTGACAAGGGCGCATGAAACAGTTTACAAGCGAACTCCCTCAAGGATCTTACCCATCTTAGGACCTACCCATCATGTGACCGAATTTACTCTGCCTCTCCCTTCACAAACTTTCTACCCTCTTAAAGGTAATTAGTGAGTTAACTAGGAATAGACCAATTATAGATTTAATAAACATGATATATAATTCTGATTTCATTATTACTAATGTGTATACATATATATATGTTTCAATATTTTTTATCTCACTATCATACAGTGTAACACGGGGACATATCCCCCCCTAAACCCCGCCACATCCGAGTCAGAGGCGTTCCCGAGACGGGGACTTGGCGTTCCCAAGTCCCCCCACCACCGCCTTCCCACCACCAAAACGTCGTCAGAACGCCGCCAAGACGTGGGGACGTGCAAACGTCCCCGGGACGTCCGGGGGATGCCCAGGCATTCCTCGACCGTCCCTAGGACATATGCACGTCCCTCATCGCCGAACGACGTCAAAGGGGATTTTAATTTAATTTTTTTTAGTTTTAATTTTTGTAATAGGGTGATGAGGAATTTGCCTTGTAGGATGATTGGAGGCCTCCCTTCACTACATTTTGACATGATTTTGTACTCGTTTTGATATCATGCTACTCATTGTAATCATCTTTATGATATTTTTGATAGAATATAAATCAGAATATTCTATTTGCCGATAATTTGAATTTCTAATAGTAATTGTAATTCGATATGTTGTATAGGGTATGTTGAATGTTCAATGGTTCATGTTGCAACTTTCATATGTTCAAGTATTTGGTATTATTAGTTCTTATATTGTTATACATCATTTCATAACTAGCATTTCAAGTACTATATGTATAGTATATTATAGCACCCCCCCNCATTTCAAGTACTATATGTATAGTATATTATAGCCCCCCCCCCCCCCATCCCCCCGTCGTCACATAATTGAAGCCCTTTGTCCCCCCATCCTGAAAACTCATCTCGACATCCCTCAGTTCCCATGTTACATCGCTATTATAAGTGATATTATTACTACAGCATATATACATCGGCCATTTATTCCTAATAACAGTCTGATGTACTATTGCCAGTATCAACTCGTTGATTTCTGCCAGCAATACCTATGATCCATCTCCTTTCTTATCTCTTCATTATGAAGAGTGCAAAAGTATTTAATATTCTCTTATCCACTTCTTTTAATATATTCATTTAGATTCTTTCCTATTCAATCTGCCAATTCTCCCTTTCAAATCTGCTCCCAATATATATGCATATATATTCACCTCTCTCCTCTTGATGCCTAAATCCATTATATGTTTATAACTATAATCTGTATTCCCTCCATTCTATATCAGCTCCTTAGATATGATCTGTATCAAATATGTTTTATAATCTCCATTCTATTTATGATCTCCATCAATAATCCTATTTCCTGCTTCTCCAAAATCCCTTCTATATTCCCCTTCGATGTAGTCAATATTAAATATATATTATAAGCTTCTATTTGATAATCTTCCCCATCACTAATATTGAAAGAGTTTTATAACTTTTGTGCCCTGCAGGCAATGTTAAGAGTACTGAATTAAAAACATTATAATACAGCTATGGCATACACGTAACTTTCTTAAGAATAAGTGTGCAAAGATACCTTAACCATATCCATATCCATCTCTCTCTCTCTCTCTCTTTCTCTCTCTCTCTCTCTCTCACACACACACACACACACATTATGATATAGCTATGGCATACACATAACGTTCTTAAGAATAACTGTGCAAAGATCCCTTAACCACATCTCTCTCTCTCTCTCTCTCTCTCTCTCTCTCTAATATTGTATTTAGATGTCCTAAAATGCTCATGTGCTCTTTTTAGATTGATTCAAAGGGTTTGCATTTAATCCTCACAAATACTCAAGATTTGATTGCCTTGTCAGGTGAATGACCTCCAACCCTGTTCCCTGCACCAAATCTGAATGTTATTTGATAAAAAACCTCCGCTTTCATTTCTAGAGATATTTGATGAAAAACACAAATCACATATTACTTGAGTGGTCTCTGTTCACCAGACTCTGTCACTTCTTACAAGAAAATGTTCTGAACATGCCATGGCATGATAGTTTATCATTTGCAAGAGTCCTTACAAGACAAGGTTCAGGTTAATAAAGAATGAACTTTTATAATCTTGAATTATCCTTTTCATTTGGCAGGAATAATGATCATAAGATGGTATCTAAGCGAAATTTTTATAGATTATTTAGTATTTCTTGGACATGCTCTTGGGGAATGCTTATCTGGAACTGTTTTTGGTTTGAGGAACAAATGAGAATTATGAGATTGCTTGTTTAATCAGGTCTATAACTAGGATTAACTAGTCAAAACAATAGCACTATATAAGGCACTAACATATGACACTGACATAAGTGCTGCCATTTGTTTACTCCATTGTAACCACCATCAAGAAAGTGGAAAATAAATTTAAAAGTAATCTATGAATAATTGTAGGAAACGTGTAAATGGCCAAGAAAAATGGGTAAAATTTTTGTACTCTAATTGCTTTAGTTTAATTACCTTTCTATATTTGCATGCAGATGACACGAATCTCCTGCTTCTGGGTAATCAGAGAATGCTTTACTCAAAATAACTTTCTCCTTCCTTTGCTGTGTTCAGATAGATCATCAATCAAATTTAACAAAGAGATGTAAAAAATAAAAAATAAATAAGCAATGTGATGACATCACAAACCCTAACCTCAACAATGCTTTTGAACAGCTGCATATGTGTCTGTGGCATGATATCCCTAATAGAATCTGACCCACATTTACGGATCAATATTTCAAGTACCACACGAACCTGTGATTGATACATGAAAACAAGAAAAGTAAAATTGACGATTTGGCTCCAGGTAGCAATAAATTATCTCATTAACTGCACTTTTCAAAATCTTAAAAGTTCCACGAGATATATGGCAACTCTTGAAACAGTTCTGCACCTTTAACTTGAAATGATTTTTTGAGTCATCTGCCCAGAGTAACAGCCCCTTTAATATATCTGGTAGATATTTCTTGAGATCATCTGCTTGTAATCTTGTTGCTATAACTTTCATAAACCCTAAAGTAGACTAGTTCAAAACAGCCCACAAGTTCAAGTTATTTTCTCCCAGGTAAAAAATCAACATTGACCAATAGCAAAAAAATTTACGAGAAAATTTTACTATATTTGTAAGCACACTATTATCTATAGTGATACATACTTTGACTACCTCCCTGCTTTTGCTGTGCAGCAGAAGAAGAGCAGAAGGAAGCAAATTTGGCACTTTTAAGCAGAA
>MU227179.1:3609454-3629783 GCA_018584345.1 Thuja plicata
TCTTCTGAAGTTAATCTCTTATTGGTTGCTGAAGTATAACCAAGATCTCTTCCTTCATACTGTTTGCCTGTAACTTGGAGGTAGAAAGTAATTCTGAATCTGGATTGTTAATTTGAACTGACCCCTACAGAAGAGGTCGATTTTATGTATTGGAGTGTTGGAATAATTTCAAAGTCAATTCGAGAATATCTTGGCTGAGAATCGAATTACATTCTGAGAGTGGCTTTTGCATATAGTAGCTGTTGTGTACTTGGCGTGAAGATTTGCAGCACTGGAAGAGGTTTTACGCTGGACATGCTTATCTTATGCTATGGTTGGTGATTGACTTGTCTTCCTCCTACGACTGGTGATTGACTTGTCTCCTTCCAGCATTTGTGGGTGAAGGGCAGACTACCTTGCAGCCATGTTGTACCTACGCGTGGAGACCCAGCGCATTCGACATTCACAACAAGGATCGCATGGGATACCAGCTGGTAATAACAGCAAGGCGGCGTGAGTCTTTATTAGTGAATTCTGGTGCATGTGGACAGACGGTATTTACAAATACTTGCATTTTGTATTTAATTTGAGATAGCTGCAAATTCAGTAATTTTGAATACATTTCCAGAATTTCGCAGAGAAGACATTAATTAATGTTATTGAATTTAATAATCTTTTACTTGATAAAATACCATAGAGTATATTTTATTTTTTATCAAAGTAAAGATAGATTGTGAGAAGGGCATGTGAATTTGGGAAATTAGTGAAAGACCAGAAGCTTACAATAATATATATGCTGGAAATACTCATGCTCGTGGATTGAAAATTACACTGTGAAATTGATTATAAAACCATTTGGCAAGATTTACTATTTGTGAGTGCAAAAATCTATTAAGTTATAGCAAAGCCGGATCAAGCTCATTACAAAAAAGTATCGAGAAGATAGCTTGCTCAAAATCTCATAAGAGTATATACTCATATATTATATGTATATGTCCAAAAATTCTCCTAGGATCAATGATAATTGCTGGTCTTGTGTAAAATATAGTTCAGCTTCATTGTGCCCATCATATATATGATGAGGTTCAATGATACAAATCATCCATGTTTGGGAAAGATATATAACAAGATTCAATTGATGATGAATAAAATAAGTAGCATAATAGCAATTGAAGAGGAAGACTCTTCAAAAACATTTTTCAAACAATTGTAAAAGGTATATATCAGTAGTGAAACAAGATGACCACCACCTAGCATCTCCTAACATTTGCTTTGACCCTTACCGTAAGTATTATAGCACAAAGATACTTATTTTGTACAAGATATTGTCACCACACAAAATTGTTGAAGTTAGTAATGGGTACAAGACACCATTCATTAGCCCCTTTCCTAATCAAGTTGTAGAGGAAATAGTAGTCCATAAGTTTCGTAATTTCATTACTTCAACAAGTCGTAACCTTCATGCTATTTGAGACAACTACAAGAAGAATGCTCACACATGGTGGTACCTCCATGTGCAAGGATTTAATTAACTATAGCCCCATGCCATTAAAGTTTTATCATACGTATCCATTTTCAATCATTTTAACTTTATTATTCATTGGCAACTATAATTTTGAATTTGTATGGACTTTGTCTTGAATTTCAACAAGCTACAAATTCCTCGTGAGATGAGTGGAACTAGAGTACATACTCCTTTACTTAGTTAAGCAGGATCAATTGGCTGCAAAAAAGGTAGAGTTGGTGTATGCTCATTACATCTTGTATGTCCTTGAAAGTCAAGCATTTGGATGTAGTTTGTGAGTATCCTAACTTGGATCCTTAAAGTAGCCATCGGCAAAGGGTCCAATTCAGCATTATCCAACCATGTAGCCTAACACAATCTACTCAGAAAAAGCTTTTTGCAAGGAAATCAAAATAGTCACATTACACCTTAATGAAGCAATAAATTTATTGATTCATAGTATAAATTACATTAACAGATTTCATCACAAGGGTTTAGAATTAGAATTAGACTTAGTCTTGAATTACAAAGAAATGCAATTCTGCACCTTTCAAACCCTACGCTCTGAGCAAATATTCAGTCTAACTTTTGTATTTTCTATTTGGGCTGCCCCCATTATGCCCTGCAAGGTTGAATTGATGGTCTTCATAAAGAACAGTGTTGTATCATCTTTGCATCGACCAAAAAAGCAATGCATTGCCCTAAGCACATCTAATAAGTCTAATAAGTATTTTATAGTTCCAATACTAAATGAATTATCTTATAATTGCTCCTTGGTTCTTGACACTTGCTTGTGAAATGTGTAAATGACCCTTCTTTTACAAGTGAACCAAGATGTATGCCTTCAAATCACAACATTAAAAAACCAGGAACCTCCATGGGACCAATAATGTCATATGCAGTACCAATTGGCATAAAATTTAACACAGTACCTAGTAGACCTTTTTTAGGTAGGTGTTAGAAGTCACATTGCATTAATCTGCAACAAAACACTTAGCAAAGATGCAGCCTTGTTCAAGACACCCTTATAATGCTCAAATATCAAATTGAGGGCAATATGAGGAATATGCAATACCATACAATAGAAACAATTTTTATTGTTCTATGTGTTCAAACTGATGACTACAGTAAGAAGTAACCTTTACAACAAGAGTAGAATGACTATAACAACTCAAGAAGAAAACAGAAACATATAAGAAATTATTTTGGTTGATGCAAGATTGCTCTTAAGCTTAGGACGCTCTTGTATTAGACACCCTAGGCAATTAAAAAGTAAGTCTTAACATGTTCATTTGAGGCTAAGAGCCAAAGAGAAACCAAAATAGTTCTGCTTAGTTGTGGACATCCATGTAAAATCCTCACTCAATCTACCTTTCCTTTTTATTGAGCATTCTTCATGTTTTTGTTTCCTTGTAGTTTATTTCCAATTTTGGTTTTCAATACCTCTTAAATCTTCTAAACTTCTTGTTCTAACATCTGCACCATCCAACTAACTTATGCACTACCTTCTACTTTTGTTCCTTAATGATACTCACACAAAACTACAATGTTGAATAACTCAACTCTATATACATTACTTGAATCAAGTTTCCTTATGCTCTAACCTGGCCCAAACTTTCTCATCTTCAACTCGTTGTGTGTACCCTATGGAAATCTCTCCATCCTAAATATATCATCACTTCATACTCCTTATGTGTCCTCTTCATGTCAACCTTCTCTTTAATTTAGCATTTATTATATCCATCAATTTCCTTACCATGCAATTTTTTCATATGTTTTGGAAAGTCATTTGCATCAACACTTCTTATTTGTCCATCTTTGATACCCCTTGATTTCAATACATTTTTTGGATTCCAACCATGCACAATTACTAATGTTGTTTTCCCTATACTTTATTTACAAAATTACCGTATGCACACTCTACTTGTGCTACCATCATATTCCAATTTCTTGTCTATTGACCTACTAAACATCTCAATTAGTTTCCTAAACTCCTATTTACTGTTTTTGTTTCTCCATCAATTTGTGGACAATATGTTGAATTGAACTTCAATGCACTCTAAAATAATAATAAAAAATGGTATCTCTGCATGATGCAGGAACATCCAGGGTGTAAGAGCAATCTTGCATCACCCAAAAATATTATCTAGTTTTCAATAAGGGCCATCTTTGGAAAGGGTTACTAATTTTGGCAAGTTTACTATTTTTAGTAAGTTGTTCATGTGAACACAAATTGTTCCAATTGTTTCCCTGGAGGTTCATTTTGGATATATAAGCTTGTCCGTACAGTTTCATGGCAAGAACAAGTCTGGTTTTCAAGATGTTACATTTTCTGTTTTGGCGGGGTGGTACAAAAACTTTGAACTCAGTTTTGAAGGCCTTAGAGGCTTCGAAAAGGGGTCAAACTTTGATCGGTTGGTGCTTCATGAGCCTAGGTAGTAGAGTGCTTCATGGCATTTCCGAAATGGGGTCATAATAGCCAATCGACTCAACGGTTCACAAGTTTTCAGAAATCGGGCCATCAGGACTCAAGTTTCAATAGAAGAGGAATAGTGAGAAAAATCACGTAAGGCGGGAAATTGAACCGATGGGCGCCAAAATGGGAAATTTTCACTTTCTAGAATATTCTAAGGCGGTTAATTGTGCTACTTAAATAGGGTTGAAGGGGGATTTGGGCTTCAGTACCAGAAGTGTAGGTTGTAGCTCTATCCTATAGAATAATGTAATGAAAATGCCTATATGGTTGTAGCATGTTAGTTTTCTTAATATTCTAATGTCATTTTATTGAAGATTATAGAAAGCAAGTTTTTCTGTTCTTGCCATTGTTCTATTCTTGCAATTTTCTCTCTATTTCCTTGTTGTGTTGAATGTAATTGGTTGAATAAGGGGAGTACCCTTCATTAAGTTGTATTAGCACAGAAGTTCCTGAGTGTGTAGGCAGATTGTCGAATGTGAGGCAGTTTGCACCAGGAATGTGGTTGTGGGTTTGAGAGATAAGTACAGCAAATGCCTCCACGAAGGAACTGGGTGGAAGAGTTGCGAGTGTAACAGAAGAGGGTTTCAGAGCCGTCCAAAGGCAAGTGCAAGCACTACAAGAGGAGTTGCGTAAAGGAGCCGATATTAGGGCAAGAGATGCAAGTGAGGATGAATCTAAAGGAGAGTTTGAAGAAGACCAAGAAACAGTTGGGGATCCTGAAAAAGCTATGTTTTTTAGGGCCATTTCCAAGATTGGAAAGAGACCAAAGATTGAAGTTTCTACATTTTCTGGAAATGGAAGATATGAAGTACTTTGAGTTTGAGTTTGAGGAAATGGAAGATCAATGATATGGAGTACTTTGAGTTTCAGGAAATGGAAGATCCTGAGAGGGTCAAATTTGCAAAGGCCAAGTTGAAAGGTCATACTAAAATTTGGTGGAAAGGGATTCAGTTGGAGAGAAATAGAAGAGGGAAGGAGAAGATGACAAGATGGGATCAAATGGTGAAAAAATTGAAGAGACAATTCATTCCTGTTGACTGTGAGCTTCATTTGCTAAAGAAAATGCAAGGGTTGAAGCAAGCAGGAAGATTTGTCTACGAATATAGAGAGTTCTATCAAGTCCTTATCAAAATGGATCATTCTGAAGCTAACAAGGAGAAGGTTGCCCATTACATAAATGGGTTAAGGCCAAGTATTCAAGAAGAGTTGATAATGGTAAGAATGTCTACCATTGAAGATGCATATCAATTTGCTTGGAAAGTAGAAGAAAAACAGAATAAGAAGTTTAAGAGCAAGCAAAGTGGAAGAGGTCGCGGTGGAAAGCCTAGTGGACGGTCTTATGGAGCCCGAAATGAAGATCAGAAGAAGAAAGGTGAGTCTAGTAGCAGTCAAAATCAGAGGGGAAATAATTTCTATAACCCTCGTGATCAAAATAACAGAGATTAGAGAGGAAGAGGAAGAGGGCAAGGGCCAAGAAGAGGATATTTTCATGGGATGTGTTTCCATTGTGGAGAAGAAGGGCATAGAGCTTATGAGTGTCCCCAACATCAAGGGAGAACAAATAGAAGACCAGACGACAATGCACGAGTTGCACATGTACATGAAGATGTCAAGTCGTCACATTATGAAGATGTTGAAAGAGGAGAGGTCCTTGTTACCAGAATAGCCTTGATAAATGATGAGAAGGAACCTGAGCAAAGGAAGAATTTGTTTCGCACAAGGTGTAAGCGTAATGGTAAAGTATGTAATGTCATTGTTGATAGTGGTAGTATTGATACCCTTGTTTCAGAGGAAATGGTTGATAAATTGAGGTTAGAGAGAACAAAGCATCTGAATCCCTACCAGATTGCTTGGTTGCAGAAAGATCACAAGGCTTTGGTCAACGAACAATGTCTGGAAAAGTTCAAAATTGGGAACTATCATGATAAATTATTATGTGATATTATGCCTATGGATGTTTGCCATCTGTTGTTAGGGAGACCATGGCAATTTGATCACCATGCAGTACATGATGGGCATGCAAATACCTATTCTTTAACAAAGGATGGAGTCCGACACAAGCTGATGTCATTGAAGGAAATAGACGAAAAGGTATGTAGTAATGCCAGAATATGTTTAGTTGATGGAAGGAAGTTTCTAGAAGGCATGAAGTATGAGCATATGTGTTTTGTTTTAATTCCAAAAGTTGATAAAGAGGAAGTAGAAGATGTACCTGTGGAGGTTGCAGATTTGTTGGATGAGTTTTAGGATATTGTATCCGATAATGTACTTGATAGATTGCCACCAATAAGAAAGATTAGTCATCAAATGGACTTGATTCCTTGAGCCAATTTGCCGAATAAGGCAACCCGTAGAATGACTACAGCAAAGAGTGAAGAATTGAATAGACAAGTGCAAGAGTTGTTACAAAAGGGGTTGATTCGAGAGAGTTTGAGCCCATGTGTTGTACCAACAGTACTAGCACCAAGAAAAATGGAGAATGGAGGATGAGTCCAAATTCTCAGGCTATCAATAAGATTACTATCAAGTATAGGTTTCCCTTGCCAAGGATGGATGACATTATGGATTGCTTGAGTGGAGTTGAGTACTTCACAAAGATAGATCTGAAGAGTGGATATCACCAAATCCGGATTAGAGAAGGAGATGAATGGAAGACGGCCTTCAAGACAAAAGAGGGCTTGTACTAGTGGCTAATCATGCCTTTTGGGCTAACCAATGCACCGAGCACATTCATGCTGCTCATGAACGAGGTATTGAAAGAATTTCTAAGTTTGTTATTGTTTACTTGGATGATATTTTGATCTTCAACTAGACATCGGAAGAGCATATAATGCATATTCGTAGGGTCTTTGAGAAGTTAAGGGAAGAGAAGTCGACTAACCTGAAGAAGTGCAGTTTTGTGAAGGAGTTAGTGTACTCGGGATTTGTTATCTCAGCAGATGGTCTTAAAATGGATCCAAAGAAAGTGAAGGCTATGCTTGAATGGCCTACTCCAAGGAGTGCTACAAAGGTAAGGTCTTTTCATGGTTTGGCTAGCTTTTACAGAAAGTTTATCAAGAATTTCATTAGTATCTGTGGACCCTTAACTAAAACCATGAGAGAGAATAGAAAAGAGTTTATCTGGATTGTAGGAGCAGCAAAGAGTTTTGATTTGTTGAAGAGAAAAGTTACAAAGCAGCCTTTTTTGGCACTTCAAAATTTTAATAAGGTATTTCAAGTAGACTGTTATGCTAGTGGCAATGCTATTGGAGCTTCTTTGAGTCAGAACGTAAACCCATTGGTTATTTTAATGAGAAGTTGAATGACGCCAAAAGACAATACTTTGTTTTTGATCAAGAGTTTTATGCTATACTTCAGGCATTGAGGAAGTGGAAACATAATCTTTTGCCTAAAGAGTTTGGTTTGTTTACTGATCACAGAGCTTTGCAGTATTTGAATAGCCAAGAAAAGTTGAATCAAATGCATTTAAATGGGTTGAGTTTTTGCAGAGTTACACTTTTGTTTTGAATCACAGGAGTGGAAAGTCTAATTGGGTTGCAAATGCTCTGAGCAGGAGGCAGAATTTGTTGATAGAGATCCAGATCAAAGTTGTTGGGTTCAAGGAGCTCAATAGTTTGTATCCTGAGGATCCTGATTTTGGCAAGGCTTGAAGAGCTTGCACAGAAGTTGTTACTCTAGACAAGACCAGATGATTGGATTTTATAATCCAAGATGGGATGGTATTCAAAGGGAGCCAATTGTGCAATCCAAAGAGTTCCATGAGGGGAAACCTAATCAAAGAGAAGCATAGTGGAGGATTGGGTAGACACTTTGGTCGAGATAAAACTATTGCTCTAGTTAGTGAGCATTATTATTGGCCACAATTGCAACAAGATGCTAAGAAGTTTGTGCAGAGTTATAGAACATGTCACATGGCAAAAGGAACTAGGCAAAATACAGGGTTATATCAGCCATTGTCTATACCAGAGAGACCATGGAAGGATATTAGTATGGACTTTGTTCTTGGTTTACCAAGGACTTAGAGAGTGCATAATTCCATTTTTGTGGTGGTAGATAGGTTCTCGAAGATGGCACATTTCACTCCTTGCAGAAAGACTAATAATGTTGTTCATGTGGCAGAATTGTTTTTCAGGAAGTGTTGAGACTACATGATCTTCCAAAAATCCTTAAGAAGCATGATTCAAGAAATGCTTATGAAGTAGAGTTGCCCACTGAACTCAATATTTCACCTATGTTTACTATTTCAAATTTGATAGAGTATCATGAAGGCAGTGTGGAAGATGAAATGATAGAGGCACAGTGGAATACTCCAGCACCTACTTCAACTACAGAAGAGATAGAGGATATCCTGGATAGTCGTGTGGGTAGAAGCACAACAAACAAGAAATATGAAGAGTACTTTGTCAAATGGAAGGGACGACCTGTTGAAGATCCATCATGGCTATCAAAGGAATAGGTTGATTGCGTTGGTTTTCCTCTGCACACCTGAGATGTGACAAGGTCACTTCTCAAATTACCCTGAGTATCTGATGCAGAAGCATCCAGGGTGTAAGAGCAATCTTGCATCACCCAAAAATATTGCCTAGTTTTCAATAAGGGTTATCTTTGGACAGGGTTACTATTTTTAGTAAGTTGTTCATGTGAACACAAATTGTTCCAATTGCTTCCCTAAAGGTTCATTTTGGATATATAAGCCTGCTGGTAAAGTTTCATGACAAGATCAAGTCCGGTCTTGAAGAAGTTGCATTTTCTGTTTTGGCGGGGTTGTACAAAAACTTTGAACTCAGTTTTGAAGGCCTTAGCGGCTCCTAAAGGGGGTCAAACTTTGATCGCTAGTGCTTGGAAAGCCTAGGCTCTAAAGCGCTTCGTGGCATATTCAAAATGGGGTCATAATAGCCAACCGACTCAACGGTTCACAAGTTATGGTTTTTGGAAGTTGGGCCATCAGGACTCAAGTTTCAATACAAAAGGAATGGTGAGAAAAATCACTTAAGGCAGGAAATTGAGCCACTAGGCGCCAAAATGGGAAAATTTCAATTTCTAGAATACTCTAAGGCGGTTAATTGTGCCACTTAAATAAGGCTGAAGGGGGATTTGGGGTTCAGTTCCAGAAGTGTAGGTCAGGGCTCTGTCCTGCAGAAAATTGTAATGAAAATGCCCATATGGTTGTAGCATGTTATTTTTCTAAATATTGTAATGTCATTTTATTGAAGATAATAGACAGCAAGTGTTTTTGTTCTTGCCATTGTTTTGTTCTTGCAATTTTCTTTGTACTTCCTTGTGTTGAGTGTGTTTGGTTGAATAAGGGGAGTACCCTTCATCACTTCAAAAGACTATTTCTAGGCTAAGTTCCCAGTATAGGTACGAGCACAAGTATGGATACGACAACCAGATATATAGGTAAGGGTATGAGAATTGGGTACGTGAGTAAGAACCATTTTTCTTGCCCTTGGTTACATGGTTTTGGGTGTGTGTGTGTACAAAAAATTTAACAAAATAAACAAAATTGTAAAACTAAATACATTTGATAGTATGATTCTTCATCATATACCAATGCCAAAATGGTAGTGATAAAGACAAATATTAAATTCTAATTAATACATAAGTATTTATCTTTATCAATTTGCATTTAATAGTGATATTTTTAGTTGTCCAAGTTCTTGATTCTAGTCTCCACTCCTGCATCCCCTCATTGTAATCAAATTTCTTATTTCTTTGTATTGGGTGAAATAATTCTTTTAGGGGCATTTTAGGGTTTTTGGATGAAAAAAATGGTTAAAAAAATTCTCTTTTAGTTACTTTTTGGCACTTAACACCTTTGGGTATGCCTAGTTACATACCTACACATACCTAGATGCTCGAGTACGTACCCAGGGCGTACCCAAGCGTACCTTCAGGTGAACCCAAACAAGACGCCTTAAGGGCATACCCAGACACTTGGGTACATACCCAAGTGTACCTTCAAGCGAACTCATATGGGATGCCTTAAGGGCATACCCAGTAATGTAGCTTCTAAATAATCCATGTAATATAACAATCTCTTTGAAAAATATGTCAATAATATATACCACATCATTAGTTTTCTTACACTACGAAATGTACCATTTTTAAAAATCAATAAACAATATCTTCATGTTTTTGGTAATCCTTATATAAAACTCATGCTTTTGTCATCCCAAGTTTCTTTGGAGTCATCAATGACTAAGAAAATCCAACACTTTGACTTCCACCTTTACCTAACAAATTCTATGTTCTTGAACATAGCTTTTCACATCCTTATACATCTATGGCCAATAGCAATTCTCATCTACTATCCTTCATTTTGATCAATTTTTCCCTCATTGATATTCTTGGGAAACAAAACTCATTTCCTTTTTAAAACTTATCATTTTGAAAAACATAATCCTTTACATGTTTTCCATGCATAAGCAAAATCAACATCATTCTCATATTGATTCCTCATTTCCGCGAATACAACTACTATAATTCTCATTTCCATAAAAAGTTCTATTTGATTTAACATTTATTTGTTTCAACACAAAAGAATAACATCGGATAAACTTAAATCACCTTATATCTCTTTGATTCAATAACCTTGACTGTTAAGAATCTACAATGCTTGATGATCTGTACAAAGAACAACTTCCTTTGGCAACATACAATGTGTCCATTTCATCAATGCTTCAATTTTGGTACAAAATTCATTATTATACACTAATATTTTTTTCTTTTCATAATTCAACTATCTAGATAACTTCGCAACCTTGAAGGAATGTTGCAATATGTAATATCACAAACAAGATAAAAGAACAATTGAAAATATGCAATCTAAGATATCAATTATACTTAGACAATTACGATTGCTCATTACAATTAAGACGTGGCTCAAGATACCTTGCCCCTTGTCCTTCTAACAATTATCTGCCTTAGGAGTCACAGATTGATGATCTCACTATGACTAATATACAGATGGTAGAATGTTTAAAAATCAGATATCTATATACTCAAGGTGCGAATGTGTGAAAGTCGAATATGTTGGTGACGGTATTTCCGTCTTAGTGATGTTAGGACAGAACTCTCCCACAAGTTGAGATCGTTGTTATTGAGGCGGCGGCTCTAATATATGTATTGTGCATCTTGCAAGTATGCAACGTTGAATGTAATATGATGTTGCTATTGATTCCAATGTGATCGTTGTCAATCCACACGTGTCTTGCACAGTGAGCTTGCGGAGCTCGGTAGTTAGAGGAGCTAGTTAGTCCTTTCATTTTCAGTAGACAAAACCTTTTTATCAATTAGTATAGTCGATTTAATTTAGTTCTTTCACTTTCCACATCTTGTCATTTAAATCTCCCTTTATCATTTAAGTTGTTTTCATCCCCTATCTCACCAGAGCGCTAGTGGAAGTGAGGTGGCACAAGGGGCGGTTCATCCCTTGAGATTTTAATTGGTCTCGAGGTTGGTGAATTTTCCCTTCTCCATAGAGGGAAATCGCAATAGATTGTATGTGTATGTCACAGTAGTCCCCCTACTAATATTGGTGATATTCAATAGTGCATATGTATCACGAAGGAATGAGAATGTTATGTTAAATTCGATGGTCTACTAATGATGCAAGATCGTCAATCTCCAATCACAATGAATGATGAAATGTTGATTGTGCTCTTGCACGACAAGATGTCGATATGCCAAGTGAATTGCTGGTATAAAATGAGAACCTCCAGATTGTATAATATGGAAGTATGAAATGATGACAATGTTTGCAAATCTATCAAGACTTCACCAAATTGGGATCAGTAGCAAACTGGGGAGGATCTCTCATCTCCAAAATAGCAATCTCCCAATGAATTCCAATGAGCAATTACAAAGACAAATTTGTTCAAAAGTTGATTGATGATGATTACACTCTCTCAGAGCCGATAAATCTATGATGTCCAAAGTAAAACAAAACAAGCTAGTTTACAAGATAATAATGGCGCCACAAAAAATTGAAATAGGTATGCGCCTAGGAAGGGTAGCGCACAAGTACACAACCCACATTAGGCCCCCTTGCAAGACTTACTAGCTCGCGAAGCACTGTATGAGCCATAGGTATAACTTGCGAATAGGTTCGACTTAAGGAGGGGACATGATAGTCTCCACTTCCCAAAATTGCAAGCAATTTTAAATTATGATGCTCCAAAATCTGCTCACTCTCCCATGTGGCATCTTCAATTGCCAAGTCCTTGCACCTAATGAGGTACTTCTTCATTGTATGGGACCTAAGCCTCCTTTCTCTGAAATCAATGATCTCCATGGGCTCCAATGCAAGCTTGCCCTCATTATCAGGTGGCAAAGGCACCTTTAGAACTGCAACTCCTTGCTCAAGAGACTTTATGAGACAAGAGACATGAAATGCATTGAGTATCCTATTGTTCTACGGAAGTTCCAACTCATACGCCACCTCTTCAATTTACCTGATTACCCTGTAGGGCCCATAGAAGCAGGCTTAAGCTTCATTGTGTCATTCCTCAAAGAAGACTGTCAGTAGAGCTACAAATGAAGATAGACCAAATCTTTTGGTTCGAGATTATGCTCAATATAATGTCGATCTGTGGACATCTTATGTTGATTCTAGGCCTACTATAGATTATCCTCGAGGGATTGAAGGATATGTTAACTCTCTGGCACCAATCCTTTGCCTTGGGCGACCTACTAATTCCTTATTTGAAATCCACAAATTAAGTGGCCTCATAGCCATAGAGTGCCTTGTAAGGTGACATCCCCATCGACATGTGATAGGTGGAGTTGTAAGTTGTAACAGTACTCTCTAAGACGTAGCCAACTAATCCATGCCATTTGTTGCATTGCCTCGTAGTTTTGTAAGTAGCCCTCCACCCGCTTGTTCATAAACTTTGTTTGTCCATCCGTCTAGGGGTCGAAATGAGTACTCGAAGTTTCTCAGTGTCATCCAACTTGAAAAGCTCCATCCAAAAAGCACTGAGGAACCTACTATCTCTATCATTGACTATAGTCCTCGGATGACCATGCAACTTGAAAATCTCAAAAGAACAACTCCGCAGCCTAAATTACTCAAAACTCTCTCGGAATGGTGAAGAAGTGAGCATACTTGGTCAAATGATCAACCACCATGTAAATGCAATCCTTGCCCTACACCTTAGAAAGTCTTGTTATGAAATCCATCCAAACGCTTTGCCACTCCTTATCTAGAATGGGTGAAGGCTAAAGTAAACTTGTCGCAAGGTGTGCTCGAACTTGTTCTCCTAGCATGTGGCACGCTCCCTTAAGAATTGCAACACATCATCCTTTAGACTCTTCCATGAGAACTTCGCAGGTATCTGCCTATATGTCTTGAGGTATCTGAGATGCCTTGCTAATGGTGACTCATGAACCTCCCTCAAGATCTTCTCCTTCAACTTAGACTTTGGAACCAATAAAATCCTATCCTTGTAGTATATGACATCATCCACCACCTTCTACTAATCATCATGAACTTGTCCATCCATCAATTGGCAAGCGAAGCTGTTCTTGGAGTACTCCAACAAATGAGCCTTCCAATCAACTGAAACCTAGGACAAAGAGCATATGGCAAGTATCTTGGATAAGGCATCAGGAATCACATTCTTCTTCCCATTCACATTTTCAAAGTCATAGTCTTGAATCTTGCTCACCCACTTTTGTTGCCTCTCGTTCAAATCGTTCTCCTCCAGGATGTATTGAAGGCAATTCTAATCAATCCTAGCCACAAATTTTGCCCCAACCAAATATTGCTTGAACTTTGCCTACGCATGCATGATTGTAATCTCCTTGTCGTAGATTGAGTACAATCTCTTGTACTAGTTGCATAGGAAGTAATTTGACTCTCTCTGTGAAGTCTGCATAGGAAGCAATTTGATCATGCCCTAGTGTAACCATCCCATGGTGCACTACTCGCGAGCAATCCCATCAAGTTGTAGTGCTGTGTAATTGATTGCTTCATCCTCAGGCATAGGATTGAGCTGAAAATATGTCTCCGCTGATATTTTGGATCCATCGAAAAAGTGGAGGCTTAGCTTGTCAATCTTTCATCTCAGATCATTATTGTAGTCTCTATTTCCCTTGGTGGGTATATGTCTCATCCCCATGTCCATGTAGTCCTAGAGACATGTTTGACGGTAGTCCTATTAAGCCAATCCTACTTGAATAGTTCTTGCAACTCAACGAAGGAGATAGTATGATCCTCCTGCTACTCTATACTTGGAAGGAAAGTCAGCATCATTGGCCTTGAATTAGATCGGTGTGTGTATATCCTATTGACTGAATTGTCACCATGGCCATTGTTCTCTCCATTAGCTCCATGAGCTCTTATTTATGCCAATCGGTTGAGAGTCTCATCAATCTTCCGTTGTTCTCTTGCCAACTCTGCCAAGATAGTCATCATATCTGCATTTACATCTCCCATTCTCTCCAAGGAATGATGCCTTCTCTGATAAGCTATGTAATCTTCGCTCCTCTCACTCATTAACCTCAACCCGACAGGGTCAAGGCTTCGATACCACTGTTTTATCCCAAAAAGATATAACAACAAAATAGACAAGTATGCAATGATAGACCAGCAATCAGAGATTTCAGTTATATCAGACAATTACAACTACTTATTATAATTAAAATATGGCTAAAGAAACCTTGCACCTTGGCCTTCTAATGATTATCAACATTGGGAGTTGCAAAGTGATGATATCACCATGACTAATATACTGATGGCAGAATGTTTGAAAATCATATGTCTATATACTTGAGGTGTTGATGTCCAAGAGTTCGATATGCTGGTGTTGATATGTCCCTCCTAATGATGTTAGGATGCTTCTCTCCCACAAGTATAATATTACTATGATTTGCAATTGGGATATCGCTGAGCTCTGATGTAAATATCACTATTGGAGATGAGATCGTCGCTATTGAAGGGGTGGCTCTGATATGTGCATTGTGTATCACGGGAGTATGCAATGTGCAACATAATCCGATGTCGCTATAGATTCCAATGTGATTGTTGTCGATACTGATAATCTGAGAGGGTGTAATGTCGTAAATTTGCACCCGTCTAAATTTATATTGTACCCAAGGGATGGAATTGTCATAGTGGGACGTTTCTACCTCACTGTGGGACGCTCCGCACTCTTGGGCTTAGTTGGGTTGAGCAGTTTACAGACGCCCTCTCGAGGCTTTCTTGCCAAACTAGACCATGATTGGTTATGAAAGACACATTTATCATTCTTTGTTCTCTAGTCAATAAAAATAAAATCTAACAATGTGTGTACTCTGTCATCATGCATTTGTTTATACTTCATGTATGCTTCGTGTCTTCATATATGAATGCATATGTTTCATAGTTGCAATGCATGTTCCATGAGTGAATATTCGATTGATCTAGAACGATAAGAATAACTAAGAATGAACCAAAAGATATGAATTCAATGCATGCTATCATGCAGATTCAATAGGCACCATTTTGAGATAGCTTAGATGTTTTTTTATGGAAGATGAAAGGAAACTTATCTTAACCTAAGTTTTGCCAAGTTTCTACTATTAAATCATACTTCATAATAAGAAAGAGAACTTGTTTTAAATTTTGCAAACCTTGCAATTTGCACCTCTAAAGAATCTTTGTGCATAAGGAAAAAAAACCAAAACGTTCAACAACAGTTGCCAAAATTTTAAGGCCAAAGCACATAAATCAAGCAGTGTTGACCGCAGTTATAATGGTTTGAAATGTGCAAAACAAACCAACCTTAGAAAATTTCACAATATTTTCCATTTTCTCCATCCCCAAAAACGCCATGGGAGCACTACAAAATTTACAAATCAAGCACGCAAGGGTACAACCATTGCAAGAAAACACTTCGAGTATAGGTTTAAGGGCAAAAATAGGACCTCTTATACCCCAAAATAATGGCCTAATTCTTAAGATAACTCCTTCAAAACCTTAGCAGAGTCAAAACCTCAACCACATTATCGACTAACCCCTTTCCAGCTGTAAGGGTGCATATCTGACCCTAGAGAAATAAAACTATGTTCCCTTGAGAACCAATTTCACAACATACATTCAGAATACTCCAACTAATCAAATTAGTGAAGAATTGTTATTACAGATATAGAAAATGAATATTTTGATTACAGAAATGAAAAGTGTGGATGATAGCGAACTTTTGGTCCAAATCTGAGCATCTCGACCAAGGATGCTAGTGCGGGGTGCAAACGTTTGCGCAGCGCACTGTAGTCCCATATAGACCACAACAAAGAATACTCAAAATGTGGAGAAAACCCAACTCTATCCTTCAAATAAACTGGGAAACCCAAAATTGGAAATATAGCAACAATTACTGGATAAAGGAGATAAAAAGAAATGAAATGAATTGTTGTAAGCAAATGTCCATGTGTTTGAGTTCTTACAATAAACCTGCACAAATATAGAAGAGGAAAAATGTTTGGGGTTGTCTGAAGGCTTGCCTCAATCAATTCCTTGTTTTGGTGTTTCCACCTTTAGGAAGTCAGATAGATCGATTGATCGAAAAGATAAATAGATATACAAATGATAAATGATTTGATAAATAAAGGATATGATAAATCCCCAAGATGCTCAAAGACGCAAGAAAGATAGAAAGATATCACAAGATAGGCTTGAGAAAGCCAAGGGAGCTATGAATATTGTTGTAAGAGGTTGTTGTAGCAAGTTGAGAGAGCGAGAGAGAGAGACCTGTAAAAGCCAGGAGAACACAAGAAATTGTAGACAAGAACCAAGAAAGATTAAATGGAGTGGAGTCTATTTAAAAGAGAGAATTGGAGCGAAAGAAAGGGCCCTTGAGCTGTTTAGAAGATTCCAAGTTATTTCCACAGACCTGCTAAGTGACAAGTGCCAAAGCAAACGCTAGACAAGAGACAAGAGAAACATGTGGTTCATGCAAAAGTGATGATGAAAAGTAGCAGCTGCAAAAGACAGTAAGTATCCTAAGAGAGAAAAGGTCAGTGCAAGGGCTGAAATGGACCTATATAGATACTAGGTGAACGAACACTCAAGTGGCTACAAAAGCGTCAGTAAAATTACAAAGGCATATGCAATTTTTTACTCTACACCACCAAGTTGAAGATCACGGTTAGTGCCTCCAGACACCAATCCAAATTTCATAGAGCAGGCTCGGAAATCCATTAAGATGGACCCACTCGAATCTAGAGCGGTAATCGTCAAAGGTAAAGCTATGTTCAAAGGCATCGCAAAACTGTACCCCAAATTTGATGAAAACAAAAAAGTAAAAGGTATTCTTTTTAAGTGGAACAGGTTCAGGTTTTAGAGTGATCCCAAGTTATTGGTCTTGGTACTAGTTTGGGTTTGGGTTTGGGTTCGGGTTTGGATGGGTTTCATTCTTTCAGTTCATAGGTTTGATCAAAAAAATGTAGTTTGATTTGTTTTGAGTTTGTTCATACAAAATCATATAAAAATTATGTGTATAAGGCTTTTTAATGAAAAATAAATTATTTTAGTAACATAAAAAATAATCTAATATCCATCTATATAAATTATTAAATATGCAAAGTTCTGGTCCTACATGTGATTTGAATTTGGATTCAAGGAAATGTTTCTAGATTTGGTCCAAAAAAAAAATTCAGGTTGGGTTTGTTGATACAAAAACATAGAAAAATAAAAAAGTATATAAGTGTTTGCAGCAATGATTGAATGAATGAAAGATTTTAATACCGTCCTCGAAGCCGAAGCAACCTATGGGACCCCCTGAGTAGCACACACCCTAGAGTCAGGTGCCAAAGTCTTAAGCACTTTGTAACCTCTTCTTTAGATCTCTTCTTTGACAATGTATTTTGATAACAAGGTTTGTTGTTTTGTCTAGCTATGTTTCTTCAAATAAAGTACTTAAATCGTCTGTTTCTAAATGTTAATGTTTTGGCCTTTACGACAAAGATCAACGCATTGGACAAAGTGGCAATAATAATAACTAATATATTGGATATATTTAATTATGATAAAATCGGTTGGATAATAATAATAATAATAAATATAAAAGGTTATATTTATTATTAAGGATTGATTTTAATAATTATATATGGAGCAAATAATATAAAAATATATACTATTAAGGACCAAGTCGGCCAGTCCTTGAGGGAAAGAGTTATGACTCTTGGAGAGTGTAATGTCCCATGTCTTGCAATATTGCCTATATAGAAAAATATATAAGTACCAATGTCTTTATATATATATATATATTCTTCTAATCTGATCTGATCCCCTTTTTCCTCCCCTTCTGAAATGAGATGGAATATCCTTTTATATCTTATGCTGGAAATGATAAGTCATGTCCCAAGAGGCACGTCTCATTAATCTCTTCTTCCTTTAGTACTCACATCCCTTAACTAATCAATATTTTGTTGATAGTTGGCTGACCATAACATTGTTTGTTATTTCCTCCTAATGACTAATCATATGATTATTTCCTTACGGCCATTTATTATATATACTGGCGAATAAGGTAATATCTCTGCTGAATATACATGCTGTTGTCGGGATTGAAGCAATATTCATTCAAACTAGACAGAGGCTAATATTGCTTACGGAAGCTATGCATAAATATATTGTCTCGAACTTCTGTATTAATATGGATATATTAAGTTCTATTGAGGCGCCAAAAACCCAGCCTCAGAGATTGCTGAAGGAACAGGCCAACCATCACCTCCTTACAATATTTGCGATGGCTAAAACATTATCTCGGCCACGGGAATTGCATAGATATATATCTCATATATATCAGAAAACTGACTGGCGAATTGTAAATCTGAAGGAGATCATTGACGATCATGAGATGTTCGACATCTTAATTCCATACGTTGAGTCTCAAGCCTGGTACAACCACTCTATTCATTCAGCGGGTAACTCAATACTGGCCACACTGACTTACGGTAGGAGTCTATTCAAGAAGTATGTTCCCTTCCTCATTATGTAATCGCTGAAGTCCACTTGATAATGATTCTTGTCATTAAGTGGCAACTAGCACTTATTTTGGTGCCCTCGTAGATGTATATTGGTGAGTCACCATATCTCGGTTATATTAGCTTTAGGTATGCTTGCTTTCATTATATAATGTTTTAATTTAACTTATTAAACCGTTTAGAGTGGAGATATTACGGTCTATTAAAATATTAATATATTATATAATAATATATCATATTATTATATTAATGATAGATTTATTGTTATTAATCTATTTACATTTAAATTATTATTTAATATTAATATATTGATATATTAATATTGTTGTTTATTTATAAATTACAATTATTTTATTGTATTATTGTATTGATAATATATATTATATTATTAATACAAGTATATTATATTTAATAAATTATATTATATATGTGATGTATATTGTATTATGTCACTCGACTCAAATAATATATATTATATATATATCAATTGTAATATCCATATAATGATATGCAATATTTTATTAATGATATATTATACTATTTTTATATTATTATTTATTTATCCGATTATTAAAATTCTACTTAAAATGGGGACATGATAGAAAGTCATCATTATGCAGTATAAATAAAGAGAGTAGATCTGCTCAAGGAACTCACCGAAAACATAATGTGATAAGTACTTGAACAGAATTACAATTGCATATTCTTAATCATTTTCATCCTCTACTTGAGCAATTTATTTCAGATCACTTAGAAGCGAAATTCAAGGTTCGAATTGGAAGAAGAAGAGCAGATCCATAGAGCGAACTACAGCAGATATTGAAGTGCGAACTATACCCATCTGGAGCAAACCTTGATAGTGAATTAAAGAGCAGATTCGAAGCTACTAAGAGCAGAAAAACTAGGGCAGAATTCAAGGACAATTTAAGCAGCACTAAAGGTCGAATTAGGGCAGAATTAGAGCACCCTAAAAGGGCGAATTAAGGCAGATCAAGAAGGGCGAACTAGGGCAAATTGGAGCAGCCCTAGAAGAGCGAATTGAAGAATACAAAGTGCAGATTTGAAGCCAACAAAGGGATAAATTCAGACCTTCAAATCCGGGTATTATTTTTCTTTAATTTAGAATATTTATTATATCCTGTGTCTTAGTAATTGAAAGACCTCTATAGATTGTATATTCCTTGTTAGAATCTGAAAACATTAACATGGTATCAGAGCCTAGGTAGAGTAAAAGATCCATTTTTCAGATTTAGGAATTCAGTCTAACTCTTTTAAAACTAAGAAATACTATGGCAACTGGGGTTTGGCTCAAATAGTAATTTGACTTTACATCTTATTACATTTTATGAGGGTTTTGATTTGCATCAAGATCTAGGATTCTACGCCTAATATTGATTGGC
>MU227179.1:3662561-3675730 GCA_018584345.1 Thuja plicata
ATGTTTTATTCGTTGACTCTGTAGTTGTCTCCAGGAATATCTGTTTTGCCTCTAAATGAATATAACGCCCATCCCAATCCATGCTACGCACGGGAATATTATTTCTCATAATAATATAGGCATTCAAGTGCAGGAACCAATACATCTACACAGCGAAGGGAAAAACCATATGCCTTTTCGGATCTTTTCTTTAAGCGGTAAAACTTTCTCTAAAGAAACTTGGCTCTGATACCATGATAAGTTTTTAGGATAGCTGCAAATGTAATAGCACTGCTTGTATATATTCTGTGTGTTTCAAATGCAACAATCTCTCTTTCATTTATATTGGGAAAGAGCCTAGGAGAGACATGTCCCTTCATGGGACATGTCTATTCATTATAATTTTATAATGTTTCATTAATCAATCATATATTAGAATAATATAAGTTTGCATAATATATGTTTAATAATAATATATATAATATAATATATATATATAGCATATATATATATATATACAACTACAATATATTATTATTAATCAATATCTAAGTATATTATATGTATTCTAAATGATCATACGACTGAAGCTACAAACATTAACACCCACAATGTACAATTTCCACTCTTATATCATTGAACAATTCTTATGTCTTCTTGTGAAATGACTTGATTTCTCCAAGAGAGGTGACGCTCTATAATTAATGATGTCTCAACTTAGTCCTTAAGGACAACAAGGGCAAGCCCCTCTCTCTCCAAATTTCTCCAAGAGAGGTGACGCTCTATAATTAATGATGTCTCAACTTAGTCCTTAAGGACAACAAGGGCAGGCCCCTCTCTCTCCAATTTGTAGACAATTATCCCTTCAATATTCCAAATTATTAAGGAACTCAATCGTGATGAACCAGCAGGTTTAGGGGGGGCCTCAGGGAGATTGCAAATAAATCCAAAACACACCATCCACGTCTTCAAAATTGAGAACTCCCTAATCACCTTCTTTGAACCAAGAATGACTACAATCTCTGTTAGTAGTTAATGAACATCAATGCTTTTGCAGCTGTTGACCCTTGTAGTACCTTGAAGAAAGTCCAAGTCCTCTTGCCTATCTCTATCCTCAGCATTATGTCTCTATCACAGGTTAAAATGATAAGTTCTAGGCATTGGAAGGCACCAAGAGCGAAAGTTGTTTGGTTGTTCACAAGATGGAAATCAAGGATCCAATCTATCACAGGTTTATATCGCTAGCACAGGTTTATACCTTGGAGTTTCTTCGACTGTGCAATGGATGGACACGTAGTAGGTTACAATCTTCTCCAAGTCACGATCCCAATCAGCATTCCCCACCCCTCGGATCATTCAATAGCATCGATTGTAGTGAGATTAATGGAAATGACACCTCTCAAATGTTACACTCATCTGCAATATCTTCAAATTGAATGTTGCAATTTCTTATCCGATAAATGGTACTACTCACTTGTATCCGATATGCAATCATCCAATACTTGTGAATTAACTCCATGCAAGTTTGGGACTCCAGTCCTCCAGATGTGTATCAACTTCAAATTTATATCCAATATAATGAGGATGCCAACTCCAGCATTAAGGGGTTCTTCAATTATTTATTCATTCGTTATTGTCTTCACAAAGAGATTGTATGGCCAATATGCAAATGTCCATAGGCATAAGCCTCTGTTAATATTAATATTTGGATTGAATTCAAAGGTTCATCGCTGATGCACAACGGTGATTCGCGGACAGTATAACATGATGTAAAAGAAGCAGCACCGATATTCATCCAAGACAATATCGTTATTAGAATTTGATCGGATATATTTGACTTTTATTATGTTGTTATTGTTTTACCAACACCCACGAATATAGAAACAAAGATATATATCTTTATAATCATCGACAAACATTTATTCACAGATATCATGAATTTGTGTCAATATTCGTTTGTGAATCTCATCTGTAAACATCATGTTTTCGAAAGGAACATTACCGTGATCATGAAATTTTATCTATGTTATAAAAGTCTGCGTCGTCACTATATAAACTCACTCCCTTCTGTACATAGTCTTAAGAAGTTTAAACATATTCAAATTCCATCAGAGTTTGCACCTACAGAAGAAAAGAAATCATCGAGCATCTGTATGTATTTCCACTTATAGGAGAGTCGTATTTTCCACAGATTTAATTTTATGATGATACTCTGTCAAGCATACGTAATCATCTGTAGATCAAACCATTGTTTATCGACTTGTCTTCTACAGCATACGTGTTCACGGTAGTGATGCTCTATTCTCTCCATCGCATTTGGAGACATCAATCGCCTCTTACATGATTCTTAAAAAGGATCAATCTAGTTGATTTTTACTTGTATTGTTTGTATAAACTTGTTCTTGATAATCGCTAACAACAGTCTTCACACACGATACAAGTAATGAACACCAAGCTACGTGATGATTACTATAGAAGCCTCAGGGGATATCATGATTTCTTCTCTTCACAGAAATAACATTCATCGATCTAGTATTAAAGCAAACTGGCCTCCATTATGAAATCTTCAATGCCTTTTGATGCTTATTATTCCCATCCATAGATCTCTCTATTACTTCAAATTTAGAGAAGCTGTAACAATTATGACTCGTAACTATTATGACTCGTTAATCTTAATAATATTGAAATCGGTATAGATGTTATTTGCGCCAAAATATAATGCTTGGAATTTTGCGCAGAGACCTCAAACTTGCAAAGAGATATGAAATCGACATAATTTTACATGTTTTATGTACACGTAAATTATGTGCATGTATTATGTCAAAGAGAACCATGTTATTTTCTTTGCTCTGCTGATTTTGTGTCTATATTTTACATTTGCAGTCTGGCTCTAATACCATGATAAGATTTTTAAGATCGCTGCAAATGTAATAGCACTGCCTAGATTGTATATGGTATGTGTCTTTCAAATGCAACAATCTCTCTTTCATTTATATTGAGAAAGAGGCTAGGAGAGACATGTCCCTTCATGGGACATGTCTATTCATTATAATATTATAAAGTTTCATTAATCAATAATATATTAGAATAATATAAGTTTGCATAATTAATAATAATATATATATTATAACATATATATATATATATAAATACAATAAACTATTATTAATCAATATCTAAGTATTATATGTATTCTTAATGATCATACGACTGAAGCTACAGACATTAACAAAGGTCTTTGTACATTTTATTGTATCTCAATACAATTATTGCTTATTAATGAAGTAGCATCGATGTTTCTCTCTTGCATTGTGAAGTTAGATGTGTTTACATATTGTTGTTCTTGGGTGGATGTACCAACAATCCTTTCATGCCAATGCCACCATCTTCTGAAGAAGAGAATGTTTTGGACAAGGCCTTCAACAATGAAACCAAAGAGGTTGCGGATTAAAGCATTCCTCATTGCATTTATGGCAATGGGCTTCCTTTCAATATTATTAGATCACCTTTGAAAATACACCTCCTAGTTATGTTAGTCCCAAGTATGAAAAGGTGTGAACCACCTTAATGGCAAAAGAGAGCTTTAGTAGAGACATCATTAAGAGTGATCAAGGATACATGGCACGAAACATACGTGTCCACTATTTCTAATGGATGGGAAGCTTAGAAAAATAAACCATTGATCAATATTATAGCAGTGTCCCCTAAAGGGGTGATGTTTTTATAACTAGTGGATTGTGAGGGGCAAGTGAAGTATCCTTATAGAATTTGTTGAAATGGTGTGGCATGAGCGTTGTCCAAGTCGTAACTAAAAAGGAAAGATTAATCCAGAAAGACCTCTGCGAACTAGCACCTTTAGTATCCTACGTTTCTCTTTTAAACCATATATTCAACAACTTCTACAAGCACAAACTACTAAGACATTAAAGTGGAAATTGGCATGGTTAATTTCCCATCCATTAACCCTTAAGAGGAAAGATAATGTAGTTAGGAGATCTAATAAAATTTTAGCAGCATAATAACATGTAATCAACACTTCAAGAATAAGAAAGATAGTCAGAAGAGAAGAAACACTTATATACAAAGGGAAAACCCTTTCAGGTAAAAACCTCCACACTCAAAAGCATCGAACCAATGTATTAATTTGCAACAAACTATTACAATATACTTGTAGTCTCTAAGCCTTTAATTGGAGTCTACATCTTGCCCTTCTGAAGGAAATCCAACAACATAACCTTGCAAAAAAATATTTTCCTCACTCCTTCAACCTTCATAGAGGACATACAATATACAGAAAGTTTGAAGTGGCTTCTAGACAAAGCCAAAAGTGGTAGGCATCCAAATCCAGGTGGTACAATTTTTCAACCATCTCTTAGCATGCAAAAGACACTTGGGTACTTTATTTTTGCTAAAAATAGGTATCACAGATGCTCTTATGCACCTTACAGCTGTCATAAAATATGTCATATATGACAACACTTACAGTTGTAAGAGAATCTGTCATAACTGACTATGATTAACAAATTCTCTAACAACTCATCATTACTCAACTTGGGCACCCATATTCTCCATGCAAGATGCCTTCTAACACTTGTCCAACCTGTCTAGGGAATCTGTAATAACCTGTCATAACAATCTGTCATACAATTATGACCTACACAGGTTTCTAAGATGTTGACATGTTGCAAAATATCTCTAATAAAGTAGGATGCCTACTTGCTCATATAGGGACAAAATACATCCTTGTCATCTTCCATATCACCTCCTCCCATGAAGACAACTCACTGTGCCATGTAACACTAAATGACAAAATACAATGACCAAATTACAATTTAGGCATTAAGTAATTAAATACCATGTTAGAAATGTCTAAGGTTGAGATACCTTAATTCCCAACAATAATGAACAACACTAAAAATTGTAGGGCACCTGGGTTTATAGTGGAGGCTACATATAGACACATTTTTGGACACCATGTGTGGTCTACTCAATTTAATATTCCAAAAGATTGGCACACAAATTGAATAGGTCAAACAAGTCTACACGAAGGCCGAGGAGGTTCAAATGTTTGTGACTAATCATCATATGTCACAATCCATATTTAGGACCTTCTCCAACTTGGAATTAAAGGTAAATAAAAATAAATAAAAAATTAAAAAAATTTATTCTTGCTTTTTTATTGTTAGTATGTGACATGTATTTTTTTATACCATTATAGGAAAGTCAAAACACAGTAATCTCAAACAATCATTTTATGACAACTTGTGGAGGTGCAGGAGACCTTGAGTTCTATGGTCACAAAGAGCTTGTGGAGTGTATGAAGACAATCAAGCATAGAAAGAACCCAAAAAGTAAAAGCATTGATCCTAGATGATGAGTGGCGGGCTCATTTAGAATATGAGCATGACTAGTATCGTTGATACTGATCGCCCATGTTTTGATGAAATTTATGATGGCATGGACTCCATGATGGAGAAAATAAGAGCAAGGAACATGCCCAAACGGACCCATTTTTCAAAATTGTGCAAAAAATTATCGTTGATCATTGGAACAAGATGACTACCCTCTTACATCTCTTAGCATTTTCTTTGTCACCAATGTATTATAGCAAAGAGATGCTTTCATTGCCAAGGAGCGTGGCAGTGACAGCACCATATAGAGATGGGGAATTTGTTGGTGGTTATAAGGCTGCATTTAGAAAGATACGTACAAATAAAGAAACCCGAAATAATCTTAACCGGGTTAGGTGAATTCATAGCTTCAAAAAATCATGATGTTTCGCTCTTCATGACAAATCCAGGATAAGTTCTCGTGAGTGGTGGCATCTACATGGTCAAGGCTCCATTTTCTCTCCCAAGTATACATCTTTTTTATTTTTTATTTTTATCATTTCTCCTTCGATGCTATCATGCTATATTTCATATTAAAATATTTGTATTTTATAATTTTTTATTCTTGAATTATAAAATTAAATATTAGATGTATGCAAACTAAATAAATTACAAGTTCTTTTTCAGCTAAGTGGAATTGGAGTACACACTCCTCCATCCACTCAATCAACCACAACTGTTTGGATGCCAAAAAACCAAGGGGTGTGGTCTACATATACTCCAGCCTCCGTCTCTTGTCACATAAGAAACCTGAACACAACAAGGGTGGGAAAAAGAATTGGGATCTACACCATAAGTGTGCTGATTTAGATGTTACATTTGCACAACTTGCCCAAGTCTCTATAGACAATCCAAATTCTGCATTTGAGACAGCTAGTGGGAGTGATGATCCAAAGGATTGTGGTTCAAATGAAGTTGAAAACCAAATGTTTACCTTGATGCTTATGATAAAGAAGATTATGAATATTAAATATGGACTATAATTTGAATTTTCAATGTGCAATGACATTTCAAGACATGAGTATTATCATTTTTAGAAATTATGAATATGATATTAAGAGGTATTTAAAAAATTCTATTTATTGGCAATTATGGATTTTTATCACTGTTCTTATATATACAAGAATGAATATATGTGTGTGTGTGTGCATGCATATGCATATACATATACATACATACATACATATATATATATATATATATATATATATATATATATATATATATATGTGTGTGTGTGTGTCTGTGTATTCATTCTTGTACCTGTACCCAAGGGAAAAAAGTCCTACTATCATACTAGGCTTTTGTTCCCATGTCCACACTCAAACATGAATCAGCAACTTAGTTCTTTATTAATGACTTCTCTAAGAAAACATTGTTGAGAGGTCTAGTAATTTAAAGCTATTGCAAGGCTAAATAATGATGATGCTTAAAAGGATTCAAACAAACTTCAAAGCAACATGGAATAGCAAGGCAAAAGGCAACTCCATATACATCACAACAAAATGGAGTTGTAGATGGAATGAACAAGGCATTGGCAGAAAAATTATAAAGTATGCGCAGTGCTAAAAAGCTTGAAACAAAAACTCTCAACAAAAGAAGTAAAGACTGCATGTTAATTGATCAAACAATCAGCTACCTTAAACCTTGTTGATAAAAATCTGCAAGAAGCATGGGCTAGTAATAAACCCTAAGTTCAACATCTTATAGAGTTTTTTGTTGCAATGCTTATGTGCCTTTTTCCAAACAAAAAGAAAACTAAAATAGATAATAAAGTAGAGAAGTGTACCATTATTGTGTATAGAGATGGTATAATAGGCTACAAACATTAGATCCCGAAAACAAAAAAACATTATATGCAGTCATAGTTTAATCTTTATAGAGATTACAAAGCCTCAAAAGAAAGAATAACCAAGAAGGAATAACTTAAAAAGGTGTTGTATAAATTAAAAGATGGAGAACATGTACATCAGTATGAACTAAGAGAAGGTAAACTAGACGACAAACAACCTCGTACCCCTATTTTTGTTAGGAACTTAATCCATGCTACTGTAAACCAATAGATCGGGATATTGTGACACCTTCAAAATATAGGAAGAAAATATAGTTTATGTTGGTTATATCAATTCAAATAGCACCTTTAAGGAAGAATATAAAACAATACACAGATCACAAACACACATAAAAATCATTTATGTGGGAAACCCTTTCACGAAAAAAACCCACAATAAAACGGAAAAACGCAACTATGTTATTAGGGAAACAACATCTACAAACCAACAATATGCAACCTCGCAACCAAGTCTTCCACACCTTCAAGCAACAATGCACCGACAAACATCAACCACCATTAGCCAATCCATCTATACAAGCAATTAGATATAGTCATTCTCGTAAAATACCATCTAATTGTCTAATTGCCACATACAATTTCATGTAACACAACCAAAACTTTATCATACCATGACATCACATATCAAACATTATATCAAACATGACTTCTTCACATGGATAAACACCACATGTAATAAGCTCCTCTCACTCACATATGTTCTAAGGATTTTGGTCAACTATACATGAACCATGTACATGTCTTCTTACTCTAGAACCAAACACAATATATTGTTTGCACTAATAGAGACAAACACCTTATTCCTTAATTGTTTCTTGCAATAACTCGAAGCATTCCCTAAAACATCACACTCCGAGATATCACCACATGTGCTGCACTATTATACACACTTCAATAACTACTCAGATAAAGATGAGGCAATGAGTTCTCCTCAAATGACCAGTAGTTGCAAAAATAGCAACACTAGACTTAGATGAGCCTCCACACAAATATAATATCTGAAATTCACCACAACTTATTGTTACTCTTTATGTAGCTCTTTACCAATCACTGATAAAACACTTGAACAAGAGCTAGAACAAATTTACTCTTCCCTTCACCTAGGAAATTTCTACGTGTAAATAGTCAACCAAAGTTACAATATTCTTCAACTTGATATTTACTATAGGAGAGCTTGTGGTATAAAATGAAAAGATAATCATGCATGGAAACTAGATAAAACCATTGCATCCTTACTTCAAAAAAAAACTTAGTACTTACAACTGCATAGTACCAAAAATCTGCAATAAGTCGTGATAAATCAGGAATTGGGGGTTGGCCCAATTTTTTCCCCAAGAAATTGGCAAAATCGGTCAACTCCCGGTCAACAATTTTTGGGTTAAAAATCAGAAATAATTTGGAAAAAAATGCAAAAAATCGGTTACAAATATTGAGTAAAAAAACCTGCCAAAATCCCCGAAAAAATAAACCCTAAACCACGCAAAAATGAATGCATATTTGCTATAAAACCAACGTGGGTTTCTCTATAATCTAACAACAGATTTATCTATTATGGAAAAGCCGTGAATAGTAGCCAACGCAGGTTTGAATGCATAATTGCTATAAAAAACACGGGATAAGAGCTGCAGAGTTGCATTCAATCAGTGGATGTGGAGCCGTGAGTTGCATTCAATTGGTGGTTGTGAGTTTCATTCAAACAGTGGTCGTGAGTGAGTCGGGAGACAGAGCCAAAGCCGTGAGATAGAGCCGTAAGAAAGAGCCAAAAGACGGACCAGCGTTGAGCAAACCAGGTTTTTTTCCGAAATGTTTGTCAATTTTGAAATTTTCAGAGATGTTTAGTTAGATTATAAATATACTAATATGGTTTGTAAATTATAGCTAGGATGTCCAATTTGCCCCTAAGGGCCCCCAAACCAGCCACCGTACGAATTGGTCTGTGGTTCTGGTCCAGTCGGTCTGTGGCTCCAGGACAGGGTTCGTCTACCGGGGGTGGTTTGAACCAGACCACGCCCAGTTCGGACCCAGGCGGACCAGGCTGGAAAATATTGAACCACCAGCGAACTAGGTCCCGCAGACTGTCAGAGTCAGCGGCCAAGTTGGTATTTTTTTGCAAATTTAATTATTTTTTGACATCCACTGTTAGGGTTAGAATATGTCGACGAATAGAAAAATAACTCCCGGTGCCTTTGTATAATAATAAAAGTCGTTTTTGGCCCCTTGACCCCATCTTGGGGCGTTGCCCCCAAACCACCACCGTTGAAAAATTACGGGGGAATCTATGCCGATAAATGTGGGGAAAATTAACCTTCGAGTCTTGATTAGGCTCCATATAACATCCACAACCCTAAAAAGTGGATTCTAAAGGCTTATATTGGCTTCCACTTCTTATAGCTTGCACTTGATGAATTTGAGGATTTTGACACCAATAATGTTATTGGTGCAACTGATCCCATTGGCCTTAGCTTTGTTTGTGAGTCAACTGATGCCAATGTAGAAGAAGAAGATGACGAAGATAATGAAGAAGAAGAATATTAATAAATTTTTAATCCAATAGTTGAACTTGAAACAATGATACTTGAACTTGATGTTATGTTATCACTTGACATTTTAATGTTTTGAATCTTTCATGTTGAACTTGAGTATATGTCAATATGATGCTATGATGGTATGATCATGATTCATTATTACAAGTTTATGGTGTTTAAATGTTTTAAATATTTTATGATACTATGTGACATTCTAATCTTAACTTATGCTTCTAGGCTTCATATATATATATATATGTTTTTGTACTAACGAACCCAAACCCCTTTTAAAAAAATTGTCGTATCGGCGAATCGGTTCTTCGAATCCGAGCTCAAACCGTCATCCTAGGATTATAGTATAAAATATTAACAGTAGATTAGATTATAGATATACGAATTTGGTTTGTAGATAAATAGTAGATTAAAATATTAAGAGTATTAATAATAAAGTATATCTAAATATATTAGTTTTTTATATAGAATATATATATATATTAGTTTTTAGTTTTACAGTATAAATATATTAAGCCAAGAATATTACAGTAAAAATAAGCCAGTAATATTTTTATAGTATATATATATATATATTTTAAGTCGATAATGTATTTTTATATATATATTAGTTTTTTAGCCAATAATATACAAAAAAAAAGGGTATACAGAAAATATATATCTCAATATATTTTAGTTTTTTATACATAAAATATATACTGTAAAAACTAAAGCGCATATAAAATTTATACAGAGAATATATATTTACACTAAAATGCATATATATACAGTAAATATATCATTTATATTCTGTATAAAAAATGTATATAGAGAATTTTGTATAAATTTTATATGCATTTTAGTTTTTCCTGTATATATTCTATATAAAAACAGGATCTATTGAGGATGACTCCCCAATTGGCCTTGACGAGATTGATTCAGTCTCTAAGTGGATTGATGTGCCTCAAGATGATGATGTTGATGATTATGTTCTTGACCCTGAAGATTTGGAAGTCATGCGAGAGGCCAACATGCCGAGTAGTGTTTATGAAGGACCTAGGTTAGGGACTTCCAAGGACAAGCATCATTAGGGCCTCTTGCCCCCTAGCATGTCATTGGCTACATTTGATTTTTTAGAACTTTGTACTTAGTTTATAGGTTGACTTTGTACAAAGTCATAAACTATATCGTAATGGACATTTTGACATTCGTCTCCATCTAGTTGTTTTTTTATGCTATTGTGATATGTTTTGCACAACATTGCAATGCAATCAGCAATATGAATATAAACAATGAAAATCTATTTTCTACAACCAATGGTTGAACTCTATATTTTATTTCCTCAAAATATATCTATGATGTTGAAATGCCCTTCATTTTCTTTTTAAAAAAAGTTATTTCTGACTGTTTTTCTTCATTTTTTACGTTTTTTGTAACTGATTTTTTCAAAAAAACCTACTACTCTGATTTGCCGATATTTTCCCAAAACGATTTATGCTTCTATGCTTACAAGTTTTGTCAAAAAATCAACAATATTTACCTCATTGTTAATTTTCTCCATCTAAACTATCCTTGTCTCAACTATATCCCTAAGAAAAGATATTGCAATTCCACATGTTTGGTTCAGAGATGGTAAACAACATTCTAGCTAAACAAATTGCACTCTATCACAATTCAACACTACTGATTCTCAACCAATATCATTACAAAGTCTTTCTAATCACACAACTTTCTTGCAAGCATGTGTTCCATCCATATGCAAAACTTCAGTTGTTGATGCAAACGAGGTAAGGGGGTTTATCAAACAACCCTACCAAGCAGCCACAATCAAAGTATTCCACACAATAATAATAAGATCTCAACCTTTATTCATATATGACATTCTATTTTCTTTACTATTACAATAAAATTACTCAAATTAAAGTCTCAACAAGATCACAAAAAGATTAATTCAAACACAACAATCTTGCAATGAAATTTCTATACTTGCAAAAGAATTTGCACTCAAATAATTCCTAAATTAATGTGCCCCAAAACCCATATCTTCTCAAATTCTTCCTCCGATCACTGCAATTTTTGGTTATCTCCCCTTTCAATTCTGTTATCCGCCTTTTTATGTCTATAGGTGGCAACTGAAACACATAAAATTGGGAATTAAACTGTCTGCCACACATCCCCTTTTGAATGGTACTTTGAAATGCTCGTCGGCATTTCTTCTCACAAATCAGAGGAATCTATACATTTAGAAACTAGTCATTTATCAGTGTTAGTCATCAAGGCCATCGATGTTATCATGCACCAAGGACTCATTCAAGGTTTGAGAAATCACTGGGAACTTTGCAAGCAACCTTCTATCGAGGATGATAGAGGGAATGAGAACCATTGAGGATTCTCAAAGCCTGCTTGACCTCTGACAAGCCTTTGTCGGAGCTTTGGCCTCATTAAAAACTAGGATCAAACTCTTTGTTGGTGGTTCCTTAACCCATCAGAGTTCTGAAATGATTCCCCAACTTGCCCCTTTGTTTCCTTTTGTTGAGCTTTTGGTCTTGTAAAGAACAAAATACTTATTGGTATATTTGTTAAAGTTCACATACTTATAAGTTTGTTAGTATTATGTGGACTATTATAATATATTAGTTGTACATATATATATGTTTATTAATTTCTTAAAATCAACTCATATTTAAAAGATTTGTTACATATAAATACATTAATCAATATACATTTCTTCGAATATTAATAATTAATAATAAATATTAATCAAAGATATAAATAAATAATTATATGAAATATATAATATAATATATTTCAAATAAATAATATAACATAACAAAAGACATAATGTGAATTAATAAATAAACCCTTTGAAGTCGACTAAATGCTATTAAGTGATGCAAAAAAAATCGACTATACTAGGCAGTCGACAGTCAAGGAATCTTTAATAAGATGCAAACAAATATAAAAGTTGATTAGCAATCCATAAACAGAGGAAGAGGTGTATCTCTTCACTAACAAGAAACAAGAATGCCACACCCGATAGGATATATAGTACCACACCGTTCTAATCAAAGAGGGAAGAGGAAAATAGGGAGGAAGAACAGCAATCATCGAAAAACAGACTTATCAACAGGAATCAGCGAGTCATATACACTCATCATCTTAATCCTAATCAATATCAAATGTACGAACAAGACCAAGCATCGGGAGAATTTACACAGACAACAAATTACTCGAGTGGAGCTTTGGCCTTAGACACATAGATACAAAGTGTTACAGATCAGAAGTAAATCATCTTTGAATCACTATGTAATGTCCCCTTTTTTGCAGTAATGCAATTTTATGCCTGATTAGCCTATCTAGCCATCCGGATAGTCTAATGGCCGCTTTTCAGAGGATGCCAGTCAGTCACAGGGTTACTTGGACATTTATTTT
>MU227179.1:3682337-3697285 GCA_018584345.1 Thuja plicata
AAAATTATATTAGTTCTATGATTCTATCAAAGATTCAAAATTCATTGTTCAAAGATGAAATATTCAAATATCATAAAGATGATCATGATTACAATCAACAATGAGTAGCATGATATCAATCATGATTTATGATTCAAATTACATATCAAAATGAGTACAACTACAAAATCATCATATCAAAATGTAAGGAAGGGAGGCCTCTAATCATCCCCAAAGCCAAAGTCCTCATCACTAGAACTATCGGACTCCTCACGGTCAAGTTCCGCCAAAGGAACACTAACTAGCCCTACATCGGCTTATGAAGGCTTAGAGGGCCTTATATGGGACCCACATCCTTTTAGGGTTCCATAAGAACCAATTAGAAAATTAAATTTTATTAAAAAACTTATAAAAAAAGCACTTTTTAAGTCAACCGTCGGCCGTACCCTGTCGAGTACCGAAGTACCGGTACTGAAGTACTGTACCGGTACCAAAGTACCCGACGGGTGCGGCGGCGACACGACAGAGCTTGGGCGGCGGTGGCAGTACTCCAGTACCCGGAGTACCAGTACCGGGGACGTCCCGGTACCCGGTACTCCGGGGTTTTGGGCCGGGTGCGCGTCCCCGGGTTACACTGTTTTGAATCCTTTTCATAACCAGCAATTGCACCCAAAAAAAAGGTGTGCAATGTACCTTCACTAAAGACAATGTTGTGTACCTTTATAACCACAGATAATACTGATACAGGATACCTTGTCTTATACACAGGCCATGGTTTCACAAATAAGTTGCATAAAGTTTCTTTACACAAGACATCATCCCAATTTTTTCACTTGCAGAATTATGCGATGAGAACGCTTGTAACCATTTCACAAGAGACAGATTGAACACTGTGGGAACTGCACTTTACAAAGATAAGATTTGATACATGGTTTTAAAAAACTCCACCAACCATGTTTTGCAGATGCCAAGCAGCGTAGAGGACATTTTCGGTAGATTTTCCATAGGTTTATTTGGTTACAATAACAAGCCATCATCATCAATTCACTTCCCCTTTCAGAATGTCAATTTGGTTCATTTCTTCTCTATTCTGATCTATATTCCTTAAGATGGTATCAGAGCCAGGTTATTAGAGAAGATATATATTTATTTATTTTAATATTTCATATAAACATAATAAAATTTGTGTTTATTATAACAAAAAAAAAAAAAATTGGCTCACGGTATGAGAATGGAAGATAGACTTGAGCGTGCATCCAACTTTATATCTTGGAAAACTAGAATTACTTCTCTTCTTTTAGAACTTGAATTGGAGGACTATATAGAGAAAGAACCCTAGATACCTAAAGATGAAGTAGAAAAATCCACTTGGAAAAGGCGAAATAACAAAGCCAAGAAGTTGATTATTGACTCTGTCAAAGACTCTATACTTCCTAGCATTTCAAGATTAACTATTGCTTTTGAAATATTCAAAACCATTCAAGACACATTTGAAATCAATAATGCTAGTAGATTGTTGACTCTGAAACAACAACTTATGAATATAAAAATGAACAAAGGGGAAACAATTACCTCTTACTTTCTGAGAATTTCAGAATTAAGGGATCAACTCCTTACTATTGGAAATAAAATGGATTATCTGGAACTATCCTTAATTGCTCTAAGAGGATTACCTATCTCTTGGGAATCCTTCATTCAGTGCATAAATGCAAGACCTCCATTACCAAAATTTGAACAACTAAAAAATGATTGCACTCAAGAAGAATCAAGATTAATCTCAAGAGGAATAGGACCTAGCAAAAAAAGTGAAGTTCTGGCACTCCACATGTCTAACAAAAAGAAGAAATTCTCCAAAAGGAAAAGGAGCACTAAAACCTTCAATAAAAAGGATCTTTCAAAAGTACAATGATACAAGTGTGAGAAATACGGACATATTCACAAATATTGTCCAGAAAGGAAGAAAATTCAAGCTGCACTAGCTAAAGTCAAAGAAATGGAAAACCCACTCTTCTTCCTAGCTCTGTCAAATGAACTAAACTCAAATAAAAGCACCTGGATAATTGATAGTGGAGCCTCCAGACATATCACTGGATTCAAGGATCAATTTGAAACCCTTAAAGGGATCTCCTCCGAAGAAGTTACAATTGGTGATAACTCTACTTATCCCGTGAAAGGAATTGGGACCTGTTCAATCAAGATAAGAGGAGTGATCTTACAGTTAAAGGAAGTACTATATGTACCTGGAATAAAAAGAAACTTAATCTCCATATCAGGACTAGCTGATCAAGGATATAGAGTCACATTCAATGAAGATAAAGTTCTTCTCTAGACTAAAAATTCCAATATCAAGAATGCCATTACTATAGGATCTAGGGAAGGCAGTCTATATAAATTATGTGGTGAACAAAAAATTGCCTTAAGCCATGAAGTTCAAAACAATAATGAGATATGGCACAAAAGGTTAGGCCATATTAGATACAGTGCTCTTCCAACTCTAAAAGAATCACTTCAGGGATACCTCGTCTTATACCTGAACACTCAGGCATATGCAAAGGTTGTGCCTTTGGAAAAAATACAAAAGGATCCTTCCCGACAAGTGAACACAAATCTAAAAATGTATTAGAACTTATTCACACAGACCTGTGTGGGCCTATGTCAACTCACTCCTTGTCAGGTGCCTTATACTATGTAATCTTTGTTGATGATTACTCTAGAAGAACCTGGATATACTTCCTAAAACTAAAAGAATCCAATGAAGTTCTATCTAAGTTCAAAGAATTCAAAGCACTAGTTGAAAATCAAACCGGCAAGAAAATAAAAACCCTAAGGTCTGACAATGGAGGTGGGTATACTTCCGATATTTTTAAAGAATTTTGCAAATCTGTTGGGATTAAGAGGAAGTATACTGTACCATATAATCCTCAACAGAACAGAGTAGCAAAAAGAAAAAATAGAACCATTATCAAAGCAGCAAAAGCCATGATGCATGACCAAAACATTCACATCTCCTTTTGGGCAGAAGCTGCAAACACAGCAGTATACATACAAAATAGGTGTCCTCATGCTATCCTAGAAAATACTACACCAGAAGAAGTATCCACAGGAAACAAACCTGACTTAAGCCATCTAAGAGTGTTTGGTTGTCCTGTTTACATTCATGTTCCAAAAGAAAAGAAAACTAAACTAGAACCCTCTGGGAAGAAGGGTGTATTCGTAGGATATAGTGAGGTTACTAAGGGATATCGAATCTATATCCCATGCCAGAGATCAGTTGAAATCAGCAGAGATGTAAAGTTTGAAGAAAACTTCATATCCACAGATACTGAGGATGATTCCATAACAGATCTAGATGGAAATTATTGGTATGAATCTATCAGGAGAAATTTAATGTATCGTAACTCTTGAAACTAGTGACTATACAATGCCCAAGTAATCACAATATTTTCTTTCGAGCAAATAAAGGGTTAGGGTTGTGTACTTAATTTCACTTTGCACCTGTAGGCTGCTCATAAATGAAACTGATAGTGCAAAGGCAGTGGTGGAAGATCACAGAAAGGAATGGAAAAAATATGGTTGCACTATTCTTTCTGATGGGTGGACGGATGGGAGCCGCACCATCAATAATTTTTTGGTAGCTTGCAAAAATGAGGTGTTTTTTCTGAAACCAATGGATACCTCCAACAAAGTGATAAATGAAGAAAATTTGGCTCTAATGTTGGAGCAAGTTGTCATGGAAGTGGGAATTGAAAATGTGGTGCAAATAATAACTGATAATGCAGCACCATATGCAGCGGCTAGGAGAAATCCTCTAAGAGAAACACATGACACTTTTCGAGTCAACTTTTGCAGCATTTGTCCTTGACCTTCTTGTGGAGGACATAGGCAAACTTGATTAGATGACACCAATTATAGAGAATGCAAGGAGTATCACAGAACTTATCTACAATCACCCTTGGGTTCTAAGAGATCACACCCAGGGGAAAGAGTTGATAAGAATAGGTGTCACAAGGTTTCTAATGATTTTCTTAACATTACAAAGCATCCTTGGTTCATTCATGGCTTTGAAACAAATGTTTGTGAGTCAACCATGGTTAGACTCAACTTATTCGAAGAAGCCTAAAGGAGAGAGTTGCATGCATAGTCTTCAACAACCTATTTGCCCAAAGAGCTACACTGATTGTGAACATAACTTCAAAATTTCGAATTCATAATCAAATTGAATATTTAATTTTTTTTTAAGTCTTTCATTATAAATTTATAATTTTAATCTTTTCAAGTTTTTAAAAAGTAGTTGTCGGAGCCTTTGGTTAGAGTTCTTCACTTGATAGATGGGGATGAAGCCCCAATGGGGTATCTTTATGAGGAATGGATAGGGCCAAAGAGTCTATCAAAAATTATTATAAGGGGGGGGGGGGGGGCCCCNGCACCTCTAATGTGATCCCAAATGGGAGATTATTGATAGGAGGTGAAACAATCAACTCCACCAACCCATCCATGTACTAGGGTACTTTCTCCACCCTTGTTTTTTCTTCTCAAATCTCAGTGGAGAGGTTATGGAGGGCCTCACTACATGCATTCAAAGGACGACATACCAAATTGAAGTGAGAGACCTCATTGTCAACGAATTACGAAGTTATCAAAAAGCAAAGCATAATCTCTTCTATTCAGAGCTAGGTAAGAGAGAAAGAACCACTCAAACACGAAGTATAAAATTTGTAGTCTTTCACATGCATCTTACAAGTTACAAATTTCAAATTTACAAGTTTACAACCATTGATAATTTGATAAAATATTTCACCAAAATTTCCGTCCCATCAAGGGTATCAATAAGTGCAAACAGATTTCTCCTATCCATGTCAATAACATTTACACAATCCATGTCAATCAAATCTAGAAACAAGAAATGTTATTAATAAAATATGTTTTGACTTTCTTTAACTCTTCAATATTTTATTTTGTAGCGTCTTGGTATACAAATTGGGGTGGAAATACCACAAATCTTCGAAGATCTACCCTCTACATCTTATGCCAACCTTGTAGTAAATCCAGCTGTGACCGCACTTGGAGCTTGTTTGAGGCCATCCACATGAACAAGATAAACAAATTACCTCAAAAACACCTCAATGGCCTCGTCTTTGTGCAACACAATGTTCAACTATGCATAAGAAAGGTAGAGAAAGTATCAAGCAATCCAATTGATCTGGATGAGATTGATCCTTACAGTGATTGGAAAAGGTGGGATGAGAAGCCTCCATTGTTTACTGAGAATGAAACCTATGATTTGGAGAGGTAGGCATTAGAAGAAGGTGCATTGGGATTCGTTTGATGACACTGCGGATGAGGATGAGGAGTCATTGCCACCAGCATCTAAATACAGACAGGATGGAGATTGACCCATACCTTTTCCTGTCAAATAAGGTGGAGGAGTTGTAGCGGATTCCTAGGACTAGACCATCTAGTTCTAGCTCTCCCCTAGCTTTTACTAGAGCAGGGAAGAGTGAAAGATACCCAACTGGATTTCTAAGGCAAATCTCTTAATTTTGTTTGTTTACTTGTCTTTGAACAGAGATTCAATATGGAAGTCTAATTTATTGTGGCTTTTTTGCAGTGTTACCCAGAGATGCGTCTCGGAGACGCGTCGGAGACGGAGACGCGTCTCCAAGACTTTTCGTGTCTCCGGAGTCATCAAAAATGGCTGGAGACTTCATGACGAAGTCTCCCGAAGAATCTAAGTCTCCGATTCCAAAAAAATGAAGTCTCTGGCTCGTCTCCTGATTAAAAAACAAATTTAAAATACAACATTAAGTCATTTTATGATTTTGACCCTCATTTAATTATTATTTTTAGCAAGGCAATTTTAAATGATTTAAGTCATTGTATTTTATAAGGCACAAGTGGCTAGTTCTTCAGCTAGTGAGAGGAATTGAAGTACTTATGGTTTTATTCGTTCATTGAAGAAGAACTGATTGGGGTCAAAGAAAGCAGAGAACCTGGTGTACATTCATAGCACGCTTCGCCTTCTCTCTCGTGTTGATCCTACATATATGGAGGGTCCTTCAGCAAAATGGGACCAAATTGCACATGATGGAAATGCTGCAACCATGGTGGAAGAAGCGGTTGAACCAGATGGCCTTAATGAATTGCCCCCAGTTGCACTACCATCAGAGGAACCTGAGTTGGAGAGTGATGACTTTCTGGACAACATCATAGCTGATGACCTTGAGATGGATGATCACAGCCTTGTGGGGTAGATGATACTAGATATACTTCTGATTATTTTTGTTTACAGTTCTGAGTTTTTTGTTTGCATATCAGCAATTTAGCATCAAACTATGTATTTTTGAATTTCAAATTTCAATATGCAATCATAATCTCAGCGATTATTAATCTGATATGATGATGATCATATGCGATATTCAGAAATCAGATATGAATATGAGAATATGCAATGTGAGTTTTGAACTATTTGACTCTATATTAATATGACATTACTATTGAGTATTAGTCTTTGACTCTTTAAACTTTTAATGTTCAATGTTCATACTTGTAACTTTCCATTGTTCTTGTTTTCAAAGCACTATGTTATGAATCTATGGTATTTCTTAGAAATTATTAAATTATATTAAAAAAAAATTGCTGTCTCCAAGTACCCGTCTCCTATTTTTGAAAGATAGCCGTACCGGTACCGGTACCAGTACCGGAGACCTCCAAGTCTCCCCGTCTCCAGGTAACCTTGTTTTTTTGTAATATATGGTTCTTTTGTGTTTTTTCAATATTTTTTATTTTTTTGTAATTTTTTGATAATAGAAAATACAATGCTTGAAAAAATAAAGAAATACATGAAAGAAACTAACAACAATGATTCACTCCAGTTAAAGACTAGAATCTGATTTAATTTCACCCATATAATTTCTATCAAAATTGTACCAGGGCAATGGCAAGAAAAATGGAACAGCAACAACTATGAATTTGAATTTATCATGCAATGTCTAGTACAAAATGTCTACTGTCCAATTTGCTTTTGCCGCTGAAATAGATTCACTGATTTTATGAAATCTGCTGCTACTAGGCGCTCACGTCCAACAGGAAGAAATTGTAAGTTGCTATAGCAGTACGGCTCAGTATAAATTCTAGTAAATGGCTAATATGAACCTCAAACCGTAGATTTACAACTGTTGTAACGATTCTGCCCAAAAACCAATCTGATGTAATGTGATTCTCCACCAAAGATGATGTCAGCCTTGCCTGGAAGTGTATGGCTAGGCTAGGGGATGAAGAAATAACATAAATTTGCCACCAATTCTCAGATCTGCACTTCTGAACACAACTATTTGATCTCCACAGTTCTGATTCAATATTTCTTCTCAATAATTCAATCCCTCTCTAAGAATAGATCTAATTTATGATGAAAATTGATACCTAGAAGGCTGGGGTTTCATCCAACTCCCTCTACTTCCAAGAGTTTTCATTCTTGGAAGCCAAAATACTACTCAAACTCTACCCAGAGCCCAAACATGCAATAGCTGATGAAAATAATAACCTGGAATAAACCCAAAATGGCTGCCCAAGACTTTATTTCCTTCAATCTCCCTCCAAAAAATTTTAACTTCTTTAGGGTTTCTTGTATTTTAGTTTAATGATTTTTATTAAATCCGTAGCTCCTCATAAATTTCAAGTTCCAAGGCTAATATTATTCCTCATGATTTTAAATGGCCCCCTTATAATAACAACTAATAACTTCATTACCTAGGACAAAGTGTCGAGGCCTTTAGTATAATATTAAGTGACTATATAAGTTCACTTTAATATTATTTTGTTTAATCCAACTTAGAAAATAATTTAATATTTTCTAATTTATTCATTAATTGATCACCAAGACTCAGAACCAAAATCTGACTGAAGCCACATATCCATGGATGATACCTAGATGTTGTAAGCCAACTGATTGTCTCCCCTAAAAAATAGGGATCCTACCTAAAAAATAAAAACTGAGACCAAAGTCTCTAGAATGATCGTGGAGGTCTCCTGATGCATTCTTGTCAACTCTTAGTTAATCCCTTAAAAGTAGGAATCCCTCCTAAAATTTAGGAGATTGTCCCAAACTACTCAAAACGGCATGTAAAGCCCTTGCATGGCTCCACAAACCTTTTGATGTGTTCCCTATCCATATTGCTGACCTACGGAAACTCGTGTAATAGGCCAATTGTAATGTACCGAATGGCACACTCCCGTACGACCCCCCTCCATATGTCTACACAATTTTCATACGGTCACTCGTGTGGCTTGTTTTCCACCACCTCTGCCCGTACAACAATTTCCTTCACTCCCATACAATCACTACAGCCACACACCACTTGACCAAGTACGGCTCACACCGTACGGCCACTCGGCACCACCCATACGATCCTTCCACCGTGAGATGACCGATCTGTTGCTCATACGGTCCCTCCTCCGTACAATGACCAATCTTCTACTCGTACGGTCCCTCTTCTGACCAGTAAACTCGTACGCTACTTGACTTACCCATACGGTGTACGGAATGGACAATCTTCGACTCAATGAAGCAACGGAGTATTTATTAATACACGGGAAATGAAAGTTGAAACTTCACATATGCAAGAAGTGAATGATGATGGATTGAACATAATATTTGTATTTCCAGATTATGAAGAGATTTCTCAAATTACATCAAATGTGTCTTCAACTGAAGATTTCACAAGTTCGGACCACGGGCAGAATAGGGTGAGTTACTCTCACCGAAACTGCAAATACAGAATAGGGAGGATATTGCACCTCCGAAACTACAAACAGTGCTAAACTCCAACTGGAATTCACACATACAAAGAAACATAAAACTAACGATACCTACAATGCCAAACTCGACCTTAAAAAGGGTTCTGGGAAGTTTTCTGAAGGGTTACAAACAGGGCGACACGACATATTATTTTATAACTAAAATAATTAATAAAAAGGGGCTCGTAAGATATTAATTTCGGGGCCACACAAGAAATTAATTTAATCGAGTTTTTAAATTATTTTGGGGACATTACAGTCCTCTCAGCCCAAAAAATGCTTGCCCTCAAGCAGTTGCAGACTCGGATGCTCCAAGATTTGTTCGCTCTCCCATGTGGCATCTTCAATCAACAAGTCCTTCCATCAAACTAGGTACTCCCTGATGATGCATGACCTCATTTTTCTCTCTTTGACATCAATGATCTCTGCGAGCTCCAAAATAAGTTTTCCTTCTTTGTCAATAGGTGGGAGTTCCTTGGAGACCATGACACGCTAACCAACCGCCTCCTTGAGGCATGAAACATGAAAGACATTATGAATCTGACTCCCTTCTGGAAGCTCCAACTCGTAGGCAACTTCCCCCACTCTCCGTACCACCTTCTATGGCCCATAGAATCAAGGCTTTAGCTTCTCGGCACCACTTTTCTTTAAGGAAGACTGTTTGTATGGTTGAAGTCAGAGGTATACCAGATCTCCTACCTCAAAAATTCGTTCAACGTTGTGCCTATCGGTATATATTTTCTGCTGATGTTGAGCTAATTGTAGATTATCCTTAAGAGACAGAAGGATATCCAAACTCTCCTATAACCAGTCCTTGGCCCTCGGTGCACGACTGTCGCCTAATACCAAGTCCACAAATGATGAAGCCTCATAACCATATAGTGCCTTGAACGGTGACATGCCTATTGATATGTGGTAGGTAGTGTTGTAACAATGCTCGCCCAAACGAAGCCAACGGATCCACGCTTTCTGCTATACTGCACCGCAATTTCTTAGGTAGCCCTCCAACCACTTGTTCACAATCTATGTCTGACCATCCATCTGTGGGCGGTAGCTCGTACTTGGCGACAACTCCATATCTGCCAATCAGAAAAGTTCCTTCCAGAAAGTGTTGAGGAAATGACTATCCCTGTCACTGACTATGTTTCGCGAAAGGTCGTGCAAGCGAAACACCTCTCGAAAAAACTCAGCCACTTGAGTTTCTTGGAAACCTGTGGGGATGTCAAAGAAATGAGCATATTTGCTCAAACAATCCACAACATAAATGCAATTCCTCCCTTGAACCTTGGGGAGTCCTATGATGAGATCCATCGAGATGCTCTCCCATTTTTTATCAGGTATAGGCAAAGCTTGAAGTAGCCCCGTAGGCAAGGTGTGCTCAGATTTATTTTGTTGACAAGTGATACATTCCCTTACATATTGTAGTACATCATCTTTGAGGCCCTTCCAAGCAAACCTCTCCTAAACTTGCCTATAGCTCTTCAGGTACACGGGGTGTCTTGCCAAGGGTGAATCATGAATTTCCCTCAAAATCTTATGCTTTAGCTTTGATTCAGGCACCAAATAGATTCTATCTTTGTAGTAGATGATATCATCAACTACCTTGTACCTGTCATCATGTATTTGACCATCCATCAACTGGCATGCGAAGGTGTTCTTGGAATACTCAACCAACAGATGGGCCTTCCAATCTGTCGAAATATGTAACACTAAACATATGGTCAGTCTCCTTGACTGTGCATTAGCCACCACATTATTCTTCCCTTTCACATAATGTCAAAATTGTATGCTTGGATTTTGCTCACCCACTTTTGTTACCACTCGTTCAAATCGTTTTGCTCAAGAAAATATCTCAGACTGTCGTGGTATGTCCGCACAACGAATTTTGCCCCAACGAGATGTTACCAAAACTTGGCCAGTGCGAGCATGATGGGGAGTATCTCCTTATCATAGATAGAGTATAGGTGTTCGACTACCGAGAGTTTTTGACTCTCGAACGCGATGGGGTGGCGGTCTTGCATTAACACCGCTCCAATGCCTTCTCCCGACACATCACACTCCAGGACAAAAGGTCGAGGGTTGAGGGTCGAGGGTCGAGTAAAATCTGGTAGTGGGAATACCGAACCTTACTCATGACTCCCTTCAGTCTTTCGAAGGATTGTTGTGTCTATTCATCCCAATGGAAAGCCCCCCTCTTCGTCAGGTCTGTCAGTGGTGCTCCTCGCTGTGAAAACCCTTTCACAAATCTTTTGTAATAACTGCACAGTCTAAAGAACCCACACAGCTCCGTGAGTGTTATGGGTGTGGGTCAATCAAGAATTTCTTGAATTTTCTCCTAATGCACTTGAACCCCTGAGGCACTAATGACGTGACCCAACTACAAGATTTCAGTCATCCCAAATTCACCTTTGGACCTCTTTGCAAACAGCGAGTGTGACTACATGATTCCTAATACCTCATCCAAATGTCTCAAATGTTCCTCCCACGTCCTGTTGTAGATAAGTATGCAGTCAAACAACACCAGCAAAAACTTGTGTCGTTACTTGTTGAAGATTTGGTTCATGCAAGACTAGACGGTGGTTGGAGCATTGGTCAACCCAAATGGCATGACCAAGAAATCGCAGTGTCCGCAGTAGCAACGGAATGTTGTCTTCTGGACATCTTGCTCCCTCATGCGGATCATGTGGTAGTCGGAGCGAAGATCAATCTTGGAGATGTAGACTGCTATGTGTAGTTCATCCAACAGCTCATCAATCCAGGGAATGGGGTATCGATTCTTGATGATCTTGTTCAACGCATGGTAGTCAACACACATCCTGAGGGTCTCGTCCTTCTTTACCAACACAACCGAGGATGCAAAGGGACTAGAGTTGGGCCTGATCCATCCTTTGTCGAGGAGCTCACAAATCGTCTTCTCTATCTCTTCTTTGAACTTCTTAGGATGGCGATAGGGCGTGCTGATAATAGGCTTGGCTCCTTCCTCCAACCCAATGGCGTGCTCAAAACCTCTATGTGGGGGAATACAAGACGGAAAGTCTGTGAAAACCAAACTCTACTAGCCCGACACCGCCTGAAGCTTGTCATCATGGTAGTAGGCTTGTTGCCCACTCAAGGGTTTGGTCAAGACCAAGCAGTGTGTCGCCCAGACAATGTCATCATGTCTAAAAATTGCTTTGCCGAAATCTCCCCCGGGTCGTCATTCGACATTCCTATTAGTACCACCTTGCCATCCACTTTGAATGAGATCTCCATCCTCTTGAAGCTCTGTGTGTATTGGTCGAGGGTCTCTATCCATTGAATGCCCAATATGACATTCGTATCATCCAGATCTACCACAAAGAAATCATTTGTCACTTTGTCATTCCCTATGGTAATGCTCAATTGCGAAACCAGATGAGTACATGACAAGAGATTTCCTCCTGCCACCTTGACTTTGAACCCTTCATGTTCCTCTGTACACAAGCCCCTCCTAGTGACAAGTAATGAGTTGAAGTTGAGTGTGGCCCCATTGTCGAGCATGACTACAACCTGCTGCCCCTCGAGTGTACCACGAACCCGACACACACTGCACCTTAGACTGTCGGCCAGTATCACAATGTCGCCTCCCCTCGGTACCAGTGTGGCAATTTTCTCTGCACGATTCATGTCTTCTTTAGCCTCTTCTTTTCCTTGTCGCTCATATTCCTTATTCTCCTCGTTGTTGGACACCACCTCAATGTAGTGGATCTTTCCCTTGCCTAAGCATCGGTACCCTAGTTACCATGGCTCCTTGCAGGTGTAGCAAAGTTTTCTCCTCCAGAGCTCCTACCTTGTGGCCTCATCCAATGATGGCTTCTTCGGGTAGGGTTTGTTGTCTTTCTCCTTCGATGCAAGGGGTGGTTTGGCATGTGTGTAATTCTTGGAAGAAGAAGATGCGGTAACCATGTCACACACCTTAATCGCTTCAGTGAGCATGTTGGGGTTGAACCCTTTGACACAACTCTTCAGGTGTAATGTCCCCTTTTCTTCAGTAATACACATTATGCCTGATTAGCCTATCTAGCCATCCGGATAGTCTAATGGCCGCTTTTTAGAGGATGTCAGTCAGTCACATGGGTTCTTGGGCCTTTATTTAATATCTGAGTTCAGACTCTATAGTTGGGATACTTTATTTCATAAATTATATTATAAAGTCACTTTAATATTATAACTTTAAGTTACTTTATTTTATAAAGTGACTTGAGTGACTAAAAGACGAAAGTGCCTTTTTATCCCACATTTGTTTGGTTGTTGAATTGGCTCTCATTTTGAGGTTATAAAGGAAGGAGATCTTCCTTGGGAAAGACACAACGAATTTTATGAAATTAAGATTATTATATCTGGTTGCTTGAATGTGACTGATTTTCTTAAGGACGTAGCCCCTTAAGAATTTTTGGAGAAACTGGACGTAGCCCCAGCCATTCTCAGTTTGGGTGGAATCATACAGGTTTCACATGTGGATTAATTGGTTGCAGATTTCATATTTGCACTCAACAAGTAAGTGAAGGAATTAAGTATTACTTTTCCAACAACTAGAATCGAATTCAGTGAGTAAAAGAGAAAGTGTGATTTCAACGTGTTATATTGGGATGAAGGTAACACAGGGATTAGACTCCTCCACATGGGCTGACAAGTACAGGTTAAAGCTTGTATTTAACAGGTGAACCGGTTGCCCAGCATCGCCCCAGTTACCATAGGAGAGGTGACGGCAGATCTTTACAGGCGGCTCCTTTCCAATCAGCGCCCGATTTATTTCCTTCGGCAATCCCTAGCCACGGGTGTCGAGAGGGTTGTAGGAGGCCTCCACGGGTTACTCACGCATGCCCAGTGCATCAGTCTGACTTACTAGACAGCGGCAGGCTTCAGCAGAGACTTCGGGCCCTGTCAGCCAAACACCTGGGCACTAGCAATTCCGAACAGGTTTGGCATGTATCACAGCAGACGCCCAGCTTCAGCAGAGGTTTCGGGTGGTGAAGTTGGACGTGGATCCAACACCAGACATTGCAGAGTCTCCTTACGGAATGCAAGGTGCTCAAGTATTTAACGTCTTTCCTATTGTGGTATTCAGCATAGCTTGAAACGGTTCTTTTAATATGCACTCTGAATATTGAACTTATTGTTAGTATTACAGTTGCAAAAGACCCTCACTATATGCAGTATGCATTAATTGTTTAAAGGAATTTCTCAGTGCTATTGGATTATTTTGTTAATATGTTGCTCCTTTCATTAAATCAAGTTGAACAAGATAAGTTCCCATATGTCATACAAACCTGAGGTCGATATAGACTTCCAAAAAAATCAGAGAGTCTGCAGACATTACATCAAACAGCAAGCTAAGAACATTTCAGTGGTATCAGAGCCTTTGATCTTGCCAACCTAGTGGGATCATCATTTTCAGTTATCAATTGATTACAGCAGTAGCCATGCTAGCCAGGTATACATAGCCGGCACAGGGTACCCGGTTTTGATTATAACAGGGAGGAACTAGAACAGATAGATTCTTCAGTACAGGTGGACATTGAGTCCAGTCATCCAGATAGCGAGGAGTTTGTTTTTGAGCAGACTACTCTAGGTGAGAACATGGCTAAGGAAATAGACAGGGAAACCAAGGAGACCATGAGGCAGATACGTGTTGGGCAGGATAATATTGCTAGTGTGTTACAGCAGCTTACAGGGGTTATCGAGCGGTTGACAGTTACAGTCAGGAGGCCCCCTAGCCAGCACAGTGGTGGTAGCAGTAGAGCAGGATCTCCTAGAGTTGATAAAGTACCCACATTTACCACAGACAGACCCCTCATGCCTACATTCACAGAGAATATTGCCGAGGAGGAGGTGTCACAACCAGGACCAGCAGGCATTCTTCTAGAGAATGTTATGACGATGCACGATGAGTGGGACATGCTACCCGTCAATGTCAAAGTTGATTTGACATTTGTGCAGTATATGGCTCAGAAGAGAGTTTAGCAGGGCCCAACCGGATAGGAGACCCAGGGGTCCGAATCGGGATTTGAAGCATGCCATGAACAAGTTAACTCTTCCCACGTTCGATGGCAGCGGTAGGACTTCCGCTAGAGCTTGGATCCACAAGCTCGATACGTTCTTGACCCTCAAGCCTATGTCAGAGACGGAGGCAATTAAATTTGCCACTATGCATCTAG
>MU227179.1:3708120-3718914 GCA_018584345.1 Thuja plicata
CATTATCGGAAGTCATAAGGGGATTAAAACATTAAACGGAGAAATAAGGAGTTGGACGCAAATTGTTTGACTAAATTCCTATCAGCAGTGGGTTTGGTTTTTGGGCATTCTAGGGTGTCCATTACAAACTACACAGTTGAAGCCTGATGGCAATATCACAATTGGATGAATCTTATTCAATGCTACTTTAGATATTTATCAAAATCGTAACAACCGTCATATTTTCATGATGCTTCAAGGTTGAAGCATTTCCAAGACAAGAGAGCATGTTATGGACCTAATTAATCTTGAACAGTAACAAATGGTCCTATCGAACGATTTCTTTAATCTGCATATAACTAACAAATCACTATATTCATATATTATATATCTACCCATCCTTATATTCTTATTTTTAATTTTATGTTCAATATTTAAATATTAAATATTTGTTGTGAATGTTAGTAGGTACATGGCATACAAACAAACCAACAACAGTAGCAATTTTCCAACAAGTTTCATGAATATGCAACGATATTGTTCCTTGGCCAGTTTTGTTTATACAGTTTAAACTTTAAATAAAAAACAGCCTAATCATAGAGGAGGAAGATCCACAAAAAGCATTAGATAGATGATAAGATATAGACACAGAGTAATCATAGACTAGCAACAAACTGGAAGGACAGCTTATCCATTTCAACTATTTCAGCCTGAAATGTTTTGTCATTTTACATCACCAATCAGACACTGCTTGGCATCATGCTGTGCAAGGTTCCGGTTTCCAAACTAGCAACACGGGAGAATCTTAACTTCTACTTTCACGACCACAAAAAAGGATAACAATATTTCGAAACCTTTTTTTTCAGTCTTGACTTCAGACTTATGCAATTTCATCTTCCATGTCATCTGCTCTTGCACATATTGACTACAAAGAAGCACAAAGGCTGTGGCATCTTTAAGAACTTTAAAGCTTCATCAAAAGGGCGATTGTTTCTCTTGCAAGTTACAGATATCTGGGCTCATTGTGAAGATGCTAAATTACCATCCAGCACATAGAGCATTTGCCATGAGCCTAACACGGTGTACTAGCGAGCTGGCTCTAAAGATTACCATGACCTCTACCAGATTGAACAGGCATTACTTAATGACTCCTAGCCAAAGGCATTCAGACATGAAGTAGATTTTAATTCAGACTCTATTTCACCACCCTTAGAACCCATCCATGATACAAGATACGACAAGGATCTAGAATTTGTATAAGGTAGCAGCAATCAAGGTACCTCTCACATCTTCTGGTGTATATATTTAGGTCTTGCGGCCATTTGTTCTATCTAATAGGACCAACTTAAATTTTGCCCTTTTCCATTAGTCAATTAACAGTACATTTTAATATTTTATACATCCACACAAATAAAAATTACCAGAAACACATTGCTCAGCCATCAACCAATTACTATTTCAAAATGACACAAAGATGGCATAGCCTTACATTGGAATGAAACCAGATACTTGGTTGACATCCATATAAAATTTCACCCACCTAAGGTATGGGTACTGGCACTACTTTCAGATACAAGGTGTCCGCAAATAAAAGATAAATGGAAAGCTTTTCGTAACAATTTATGATTGATATGCAACGTGTACTGTGAAAACCTTTCCTTGAGAAGGCAATTTATAAGATTGGACAAAATTAGGAAAGAAAAGCCTACAAACCTGTATTTCTTTACGCTTGTCTTGAGAAGATAATAAGAATATTTTACAGAGAACTGAGAGGAATTCACTGGCAAAAGAGGCTATAATTTTTATGTTTTTGGATGCAACTTTCTTTGTGTAATAAGCCTTTGCCCTTTCTTCTGCCAAAATAACTACAGAAGCATTGGCAAAATTTAACTTTTCACAACCATTTTTTGCATCAGTATCTTGCATCTGGATTTGTTTATTCTGCTTGATAAGTATCTGCATCATAAACAGCAAAGAAGCATACAAAAGAATGATTAATTGCACACAGTTGCAAAAAACAAGTACAAAAACATAAGACAACTAGAACCTGTAAGCTTGAAGTTATAATAGAATGCAGTTTTGGCTCCTTCCCTAGCATGTCAATCATGATGTGTGCAAGAGGTCCAAAACTTTCAGCTGTATCCATGGGGTAGTTACAAAAGGATGGTAAAAGATCCCAAAGAGAATGCATATAAGCCTCTGCCTTCTGTGAAGCAATCGACTTACCATCTGCAAAGAACTGTGAAATAAGATATTGAAGTTTAGGAAAGAACGCAATTTTGAAAAGGCTAAATTGTCAATCAGACTTTAAAAATTGCATGAAAAATGAAGTACCTTCATAGTCAATTCAGAAAGCTTTTTTGCCAAGGGGAAAATATGGAGCATAAAAAATTGTAAATCAGCTCCAACTATATGTTGCTTCAAAACAGGTAAAAGCCACTCATTGGGTTCCATCAAATCTTCGTCTTCAAAATTCAGAGGTAAAATCAGGAGAAATTTATCTGGACCCATTGCGGCAACAGCTGAACCAACACACTTGTGTAACTATAAAGACCATGCAAAGGAAGATCAGTAAGTCAGTAAAGTCCAAAATACAAAATTGAGCAAAATGGAGAAACATAAGTGTTTGTACCAATTATTTAGTTTATTACAATACTAAACAACTAAGAACATAGACTCAAAAGAGTGAAAAATAATAATTTGGTTCATAAATTATTCATTGTGGAACATAAAAAAAGCTTAAAATCATGAAAAGATGATTTTCAAATAAGTTGCTTATATGAAAAAGTATGAGCCAGGGAGCTATATAACAAATGGTCCATAAGGCATTACACTTGCTAAAGGTTTTGCAAATGGGTAGCAAGCTAAGTGGGTTTGATTGTAGGAGAAATTTGCATGATTGGACCAAGGTAGTATTGGGATGAGAGAACTCCTCGAAAGTCCTTGTATTTCACGCCTATGAGGATCACCTAGATGCAATGAGTACTAAGTGGGCCATTCATGCTCATGGCAGATGGGTTCTTCTGAACCATGACTTAAGAAATATGAATCAATGAAGATTGGCTCAAAATTACAAAATTAAATACTGATATATAATCCATGAAAAGATAATTTTGAAATATCTAGAATTCTAATAAGCGCTATCTCTTTATTATTTACATAACATAAGTGATGCAACTCTATGAAGAACAGCTACTTAGTTTTCCAAAGAATTTTTACACTCGATGTTTCTTTAGATTAAAAATTAGGTTTTTTTAATGAAATTTGTGTATGAAAAACATAAACAAATTTATTGATATTATTGTGTTTATCAAAAAAAATTGATTAAAAATTAGAGTTTTTATGCAACTTGTGTATGAAGAATAATAAAAGAAATTATTCATATTAATTATAAATTTATATATTTTTTAACTTAATTAATGTTTTTATTTATTTTTTTGATCGGTAAAAGGCCAAGGCCAATATATTTTATTAATTTTAAAGTATTTACAGTAGTCTCCATTCATTGCGGGCGCTGGTAGGAAAGAAAGGAAAAGAAAACCTCCAGTCTTGCCCGGGACTGAGGTCCAGATCATTAAGGTACATTTAATTTCTTATGAGGGCATTTCCTCATTTACAAAACTTTATGAAGGCATTCCTTCATTTACAGTAGTTTCCTGATTTGAAATTGTGTCCTCACTGAATTGGCTTTTCATATTTTCTCTTCCCTTTTTTGAAATTGTTTAGGAGGTTAGAATGCGTTATATTTCTTCTTTCTGATGCATTCTAGTTCTTGATGCTCAATGCCTGGGTACATAGGTGAGTCTTTTCCTTTCATTATTCTGACTAATATCTGTATCCTGCAACAGCTCGATCCTTACACTAAGATCATTGTTAGCATATACCTAATTATGCAATGATAATTTACATTTAATCCATCAAAGAAGACTATATTTTGAAATTTATTTAATCTTTTCTTACTACACTATTAAGAGCAATTTATAGTGGTTTACTGTTGTTGCTGGTTCATTAATCCTTGTTCATTGCTTTCAAGAGTGTTTTCTTTATTTTAGTGGGTKTTGGCGCAAATATCTCATTAGAGAATCCATTTTATACTGTTTCTGCATAACAATTAATTTTGTTGTTTTTATTATTTAAYATTTTTAGATTTGGAAAGAGAMCTTAAGTCCTGGAKTTTGTCTTAATCTCGRTTTATCTTCATTAAAAATATCCAAAGTTGTTTTCTGCTTATTTTAAGATTCAAAGGTTACTTTAGTTTTCAAGCCTCTAGCAAGTATTACCTTACTTTCTTTATTACTATTTGATAGTCTATGTATAATTTCTTTAGTTTTCAAGCCTCTAGCAAGTATTACGTATGTGTATAGGAATGACAAGATAGTAGTTTGGGGATCTTCGTAATTGTTTTGTTGATTTTATGTTCATCCGATATTATAGTCCCATAACTGAAACTTATTATGAGTATTATGTCTGATTGCCCCTTGACATGAGTTGTAATTTATAAAACCCTCTGCAAATTCGTATGTAGTCAGTGTTCTTATGCTGAATCTTCAGACCTAAGTAATTTGAGAGGTGATGTTATTAAGGGGATCTCTACGATTTTATATCTACATTTATCTTTATTGTGTTATACAATCGTGGGTATGGATTTAAACTTATGTGTTTTGGCAAGGTTTTTGATCTTCTCTATTGTGATGTGATTTAAACTGTGTGAGGATGACAGCATAATTAAATGTGTGGGAATGACAGTTTCTCCTTAATCATGTTTATATTTAAATCTTAAACTTATCTCTTTGTGAGTTCAGGTCTGATCTATCTCTTCCTAATTTGGATTTGTTGTAGGTATACAAAATAGGTTGTGAAGTTAGTAGGTCTATATGTATACCTTTATTTGATTAGCTTTGAGATGTGTATATACTTACTTTGTGTATTTGAGGTAATGGGTAGCTATTAGTTCGTATTTATTTGTTTGAGGATGAATATTTCTATGCAATTCACATTTGAATGTAATATTTAATGAAAGTGTATTTGTAAATTTAAGTTTATCTACAAGCATTTAAGTTTTGGAAAATATTTATTAATTATATATTTTTAGATATAAGGGTATGTAAATTTGTGTATATGGATTCGTATCTTTATCTTTAATTTTATCTATGATTTTATCCTAGTTTGTATGTTTCTATATATATGTCTATGTTTATATGTATATGTGTATATATATATATATATATATATATATATAGGTATGTCTCAATGTATATATTTAAATATATGTATATATTGTTATATGTATTAATATTTTACATATGTACATTTTTGTGAGTCTATTTGATTTTTAGTTAATGTGGATACATCTATATACATCTCCATGTTTATTGACCTGTTTATGTATATATATATGTGAATACGAATATATGTGAAAAGCAACAAATTCATCCGTTAGACTTTTAGGGAATCTACCTTGGAGCTTATAGGGAATCTACCTTGGAGCTTCTGGATATCGTAGTTATATCTACCACTCATCTCTTGATGGTCTAGGTCCTAAATTTGAATTGGGCTCTAGGTTTTAATGTTCATAGAGGTTGTTCGTCCTTACTAGTTATTTAAGTAAAATCAAATTTTCCCCATCTGCTCCTAAGTTTGCTAGAGCATCCGCCTCTTTGTTTCCTTCTCGGTAAATGTGATCAAATCTTGTATCCTGAAATCTATCCACCCGGTCTAATACTTATTCAAGTTTTGAGTTTAGCATCCAATTAGGTGTACTTTTCCTAAGGGCATTTAGAATGATTTGCAAGTCTCCTTCGATTATCAATTTTTGAATTCCACATCTTAAACTTAACTTAAGCCCTTCATTTAACGCTTCGAGTTCAGCAAGATTGTCTGAAGAAATACATAAAAATTTGGCCCTTTTAGCCACCCATGCGCCCGATTCATTCCTAATGATGCATCCTAGACCCGCTCTTCCTGGGTTTCCTCTCGAGGCCCCATCAAAATTTAATTTCATCCACCCACTTGGGGGAGGTTTCCATACGCATAAGGACCTAGCTAACTTATTGGCTTTGGAATGCCTTAATTGAGGATTAATTAAACCTTTCCAATTTTTTTTAGTGTCCACGTCCCAATCTGTGAGTGATCCTTCCTCTTTGAAAGAAAATCTTAAATGGTTGTTAGTTACTTCTATGATGCTAGCTTCTATTTTATTTATCAAGGAGTCTCTGTCCATCTTAGTTTCCGAGAAAATCCTTCTATTCCGTTCTTTCCAAATTTCCCAAACCATAATGGACGGAGCAATACTCCAAATCTTGCTATATACTTTAGATCCTTGCTGAGGCCAACAAGTCAGGAAATTCAAAAGGTTTTCATTAAATGCAGAAGACCAATTGAGCTTACTGCATAGCCATTTCCAACAGTAAATGGCAAAGGGACAATCAAAAAGAAGGTGCCAGGCTGTTTCAGATGCCGATTTGCATAACACGCATCTTGATGGTCCTTCAAAACCTAGTCTGGAAAATCTGTCAGAGGTCAATATTCTATTTTGCAAGGCCGCCCAAAGGAAAATACCTACCTTGGGGAGGCATGCAGGGTCCCAACATAGATAAAGTGGAATATTCACTTTATTCCAATCTTGAGAGTCAATAATCATTTCATAACCTTTCTTGACACTATACTTGACGTTCTTAGAGGCGCCCCAAATCAGCCTATCATGTCTCCCTTTCTGGTTTACTTTCCTAGACGTTAAAAAATTCTCATAATTATTAAGCTCATCTAGAGATAACATAGTATTTCATGCTTTTTTCCATTGCCAACCTTCATGTGTTTCCTCAATGTAGTCTTTGTGATGCCTACCGCAACATTGAGTTAAGGTATTTTTGATATTTTCTGGGAGATATGCTTTATCCGGGGCCGGAAGACCATCCCAAGAGTCTTCCCAAAAGAGGGCCTCATGGCCATCTCCAATGTCCCAAGTGAGGTTATTCATGATCAAATCTCTATTTTGCATCATAAAGTTCCATATATTAGAGCCCTTTCGTGGGTTAACAATCCGGAAAAGAGTTGAAGGAACCGAGCTATTTAAACATTTAGAATATAATATCTAGCCCATTTGCTATCCTTTTCCTGATACATTCTCCATACTAGTTTTGCCCCTAAGGCTTTGTTCTGCCATTCCAAGTTTTTAATGCCCAAACTGCCAAATTCTGTGGGTCTACATATTTGGTCCCATTTTATTAGTGCCAATTTCTTTTTGTCATCCGTGCCTTGCCAAAAGAAATTTTTTAATTTTTGGTTTAACTGTTTGCCGACTCCCTTTGGGAGCGGTAGGCATGACATTTGGTAAGTAGGTATTGCTGATAAGACTGCTTTGATCATGGTTGCTCTACATGCTTTGTTTAGATACTTCACCTTCCAACATTCCAGTTTCGTTTCTAATTTGGACACAATATTTTTCCATGTCTTATCCTCTTTTAGACCTTTTTCAAGATGGATCCCCAAATATTTACATGGAAATTCACCTTTGTTAAAACCCATAATATTACAAATATTTCTCTCAATCACCGGTGTTGTGTTCAAGAAAAAAAATTCGGATTTTTCTGCATTCACTTCTTGACCCAAAGCCTTTGAATATGTCTATGATTTTTTTACATTGATGGGCCTCGCAACACGAAGCCACTCCAAGTAATATGGTATCGTCTGCAAATTGTTGGTGAGTGACGTTATCTACCTCATTAGTCACTTTGACCCCCTTGATTTTCCTTTCGATTTGAGCTAATTTAATTGTCCTTCCGAAGGGTTCAGACATGATTATAAAGAGGTAGGGGGACATGGGGTCCCCTTGTCGAATACCTCTTGATATATTGAAGAAACCTTCAGGTGTCCCGTTAATTAAGATTGAAAATTTTGGGGTCGATATACAATTAAATATTAAGTTAACCCATTGGTGATTAAAGCTAAAGGCTCGCATGGTTTTACATAAAAACCTCCAATCAACCTTGTCATATGCTTTACGTATATCTATTTTCATCGACATACATGGGTCTTTATTTGTTTGTACTGAATGAATTAGTTCTTGCATTATAATTATTCCATCGTATATTGATCTGTTTGGAACAAACCCTGTTTGTTCTTCTGATATGAGTTTATGGATTATAGTTTTAAGTTTGTTTGCCATGACTTTGGTAAGTATTTTATATATAGTGTTGCAAAGAGCAATAGGTCTATAGTCTCCGGGAGATGATGACTCTATTTTCTTGGGGATGAGCGTTAAGAATGTATTATTTATTTTTGTTAGTAGGGTTCCTGAATTCCTAGTAGCCTCCAAAGCTCCCCATAGCTCGTGTCCAATAATGTCCAAGCATTTCTGAAAGAAAAAGGCCTGGAATCCGTCCGTTCCTGGGGATTTGTCTAAATTTAGAGAGAAGAGAGCATGTTTGACTTCTTCCAAAGTAAATTTCTTATTGAGGTTTTTGTTGTCTTCATCAAAAAGAATTCTAGGAATCGCCCTTATCATTTCGTTTTGGGCCTCAAGGTCCGAGAACTCATAATTGTTTAGTAAGTCGGAATAATAGTTCACAAAGGTTTCTGCAATTTGGGTGGGACTTTCGGTCTCTAAACCCCTTTCGTCTTGGATTTTAGTAATTCCGTTAAGGTTGCGTCTATTCAAGGTGCTGGTATGAAAAAATTTGGTGTTCCTATCTCCAGCCTTTGGCCAAGTCTCTCTTGATTTCTGTCTCCAATAGATTTCTTCTTTTGCTAAAATGGATTCTTGTTTATTTAATAACTCTTTTTCTTTATAATATTCTTCATCTTTCATTCCTTTCTCTATAATTGTTGTGTTTAACTTTCTGATTTCCTCTTCGTTTTCTAATTTTTCTTTGAATATGTTTTTGAAACTTTCATTATTCCATATAATTATTTTCTCTTTTAACCTTTTTAGTTTTGAAACAAAGCAGAACATTTTGGATCCTTCAAAGATTTCTTCTTGCCACCACTGTTTGACTTTCTCCATAAAGTTCTCATCAAAGAACCACATATTTTCACATTTAAAGGAGCACCTTGTAGGTTTCTGTTGTTCCTTTATTTCAATCTGTATTGGAAAGTGATCTGATCCATCATGAGGCAGTATTGTTGCTAAAATGGTCCTGTTAATCATGCAAATGTCCCCTTTAATTAAAAATCTATCTAATCTCTCAGCGATATAGCTAAATCCTCTCGTTCTATTGTTCCAAGTATACAAACCGTTTGATGTTGGAATATCCATTAGTAAATTAACCATGATCCAATTTTTGAAATCCGTTGTTGCTTGTGATTCTACTTGAATGCCTCCAGTTTTTTCATTAATATTTGAGATTGCATTGAAATCCCCCCCCCAATACAAAGGTAGTTTGACGCTCCAAATTCATGTAATTGCCTATCTCCGTCCAGATAGCAAGTTTTTCTGTTGTTGGTGTAGGTCCATAAACGTTAATAATGTTGAAATGAACGTCACTTCTGAAGTTTTTGACCTTTCCTACCATCCAATTGTTATTGGCTAATATTAAAGTAAAGTATACCTTTCTAGGATCCCAAATAATACCTAGACCCCCGGAGGCTCCCAAGGATTCTATAAATTCACATTTCCAGTATCCTAATTTCTTTTTAATCTTTTCAACCTCTTCCTTACTGAGTTTTGATTCCTATATGAGATTAATTTCTGATCTGAATAACGTTAGCTTGCGCTTAAGGGAGCGCTTCTTGTTAGGGGCATTTAGGCCTCTAACATTCCAGAATGTGATCCTCATACTGCTGTGGGAAGGAGCTTCCCCTTCCCAACCTTAAGTATATCACTTATTTTAGTTTGGTTTTCAGCTTTACCAATAGCTGTCCTTAGTTCCACAAGACTTTTTCTACCTTTTTTCTTAGAGATCTTGCCACAGATAGGTTTATCAATACCCTTCAAATTCATGGATATCCCTAGATTATTTTGGTGTTGTAGGGCATTGAGGACACTCTCAACTATCTCGTCATCTTCTTTAACTTCTTCCTCCTCTCTAATTTCTTTCATTATTTTTTCACTTAAATCTTGATTACAGTTTTCATCTCTTAAAAGTGGCTTGGGTTCCTCAAAGTTTCTCCCTTCGTTATGGCTGTGTAAGCTTTGGGGGAGAGACCATTCTATTGGTTCCAGAGTCCCAAATTCTTCCCAAAATTGAGGGTCGCTCATAAGTATCTGATCTGTCTCTTCAAGTGAGCTTTGCATACCTTTCATAAGGATGGTATTTACTTCGATTGGAATATTTACATTGGTGGCTCCCGTAATAATATTGCTGGCCTGCAAAGTATCTCTGTCTATATCTTCAAATACCTTTTTGCCATTGGCTGGTGTTTGCCAAAATTTAAGATGAGTTTGTTTGTTGAAACCCGGAGTGCTAAGGGGAGGCCTAGAGATCATTTTATCCATAGTAATCTCAGCAGTGTTTATTTCAGTCAGGTTGGAAGAAGGGACTGGCAAGCAGGCCTGCTGTGAAACCTTATCCGAAATGTTCCCTAACTATCCTGTTCTTTCAACCAGAAGAAAACAATCATTTGCAAGACTAGAAGGCGGGATGCTGGCCGGAATGACAAACAGTGCAAGGTCATCTCTCATGTCATGCTCAGAATCTAAGAATGGAGACAATGGAATTGCCAAAGAATGTTTAGAATTACAACTTCTCAGTGTGTCACCATCTCTTGCAATAGTAGTAAGAGAGTTCACAGTCATATCTGGGGTATTGGGGTGGACCTGATCCTTATCTTTAATAGCTATACCCCCAATCTCATCCTGCAACCCAGTCAGATGAGCTT
>MU227179.1:3729297-3739987 GCA_018584345.1 Thuja plicata
AGTCGGACTTCCGACATATCATTTCAGCAAGTCACCATCATGAATAGCTTACTCAAAGGCCGCATGTACAATTGGGGCACTGTCCTTGCCAAGAGGATGTACGCCTTCATGACACTCCAGCACCGGACGTTTTACATGCCACATTATGCTATTGGGCTCTTGCTGGATGCAGTAGAGCGAAAAATTCCCTCCGACGTTCTGGCACAAGAAGTGAAGGTGGGGCCCTTGGCTCCCGGAGAGCCTCCCATCATGAAATGGCAACACTTAGACGCGCCTAGTGGTCAGAAGATAGTGGCAGGCTCTAAACGAGCCAAACACGAGGTGGATGCTAGCGGAGCACATGGGGACACGGATAGCGGTAGGGGGGAGACTTCTGAGGAGAGTGCTTCGGAGGGGGAAGATGATGAGGTAGAGGTAATCTCAGCCACCCCACTCCTGTTTCCTCGACAAGTACCTTCTGGTGGAACGCGGTTTACCTCGAGCACGGTCACTACAGCTATACCGGCGTTTGGACAGGCTCGGGCTCCCATTCAGATGACCCCACTTGTGGTTACAGTGGCCGAAGTTTCTATTGCTGCACCTCCCGAGACATTGGACAGTCGGAGCATTTCTCCCATCCTTATTCAGGATACCGCCTTAGTGGGCGAAGGCGCGGTAGCAGAGGTCAAGGAGGTGGAGAGACCTAGTGAGCAGAGTACAGATGAGTCGGCACAAGTATGGCTCGAGGTGGTTGGGATGGAGGCAGTAGTTACTTTTGGTGCCTCCCTTTTGGTGGACTCAGGTGGTAGCAGTGGGGGTAAGATCATGCACACCGAGGCATCTTCGAGCATGATGGGTCATGCTAGTACTTACCTGGCACAGCGTTCTTTGGCTCCGGTACCTCGGGGGTCCACTATTCAATCCCCCATGCGGGAGGACATCCAACCGGATCGAGAGGAGTTAACTAGCCCTAGGCAAGGCGACGGTGAGCCAAGTACACAGGTCGTAGTAACCGAGCAGGCTGTGGTGACCGAGGAGGACAGAGACTCTTCAAGGGCTAAGACCACGAGTTTGACAAATAAGGATGAGCCTGAGGAGGCGTTGGATGAGGACCTAGACGGGTCCTTGGCTACTTTTTCAGCTGTGATGGATAAGGGAAGAAGATTGGTGTGGATGGTGTTAGCAGCACGGGAGGCGAGAGAGGTCCGCGAGCAGGCTAGGGTAGCCGTAGAGAGCTCGGGAGGAGCTAGCTACCGAGTTAGCCACTCAGGAGGCCGCCTGGGCGACAAAGCGTGCACAACTTCTGGCCCAATTGGAGGCAGCCACAGTTGGAAAAGGTTTAGTAGAGGCCTAGTTGGCCGAGGCCGTGGAGGTAGGCACTCAAGCCAAGGAGGCAAGTCAGTAGAAGGGGACAGAGCTACAGGAAGTCGTCGAAACCAACTCCCAGATCCAGGCAGATTTGGATATCCGCACCCAGCAGGTGTACCAGCTACGACGGAGATTGAACCCCTCTGCTCCTCGGTCGTCACTTCCAGGGATGCCCTCTTCTACTTCTTCCTAGCTATTTTCTTTTATGTTGTGTACCCGACAGTCTATTTTTGTTGTTAAGTCGTCGGAGACGACTTGTCTTTTTGGGGGGGATGATGTTGTCGGGTATAATGTAATTATGTGTCGGTTGGGAATTAGTTATTCTCCGAAGGCTAGGGAGTTGGCGCACGGTTATCAACCATCGCGTCCCTTCGGACCTTTATATCCTTGTATTACCTTCGGGTAAAGGAGGAGGTTATGCGCGGACAATATTGTATTGTAATCGCTGGAATGAATGAATGAGAATACTTGTCCTTTACTTTATATCTATCATGTTCTTTGTATTCTACAAGTAAACAAGGTTACCCCAGCGGGTAAACATATAATAATATTTTTTATAGCAAAGTCTTGTCTGCACATGATTTCTTCATAACCGTTACAAAGAGAAAATAGAATATCTTGCAATTGTTTCAAGCCTGCAACATTGTATTCTTTACTACCTAGCAAACTTCTTGGCTCTTAGCTTTCTACAAAGGGATCCGACTAGTCTGTTGAAGGCCTTACATTATCTTTCTTAACTTTCAAATGCATAGAGAATTTCTGATCCCACTCAATGAACACTGACCACGTTATGTCCATTGATACCCAAAAAGTTGCTCACCACCTGTGGATAGCCTCCTTATTCATTCAACTGTCCAATCAGCATAGATATTTAATCATATCTCCTAGTTCCAGCCTGCTCATTTGCACTATTCAGCTTTGCCATATTCCATCGGTTACCAAGCAAAATCCCATAGCCTACAAGATCCCATGTTTACAATCAGCTTGCAATTAATTGAATCTAGAATTAGAAAAATATTCTTTCAACTTTAGCCTTCGCTTATGCTTATGCAATACCTTGTTTAACCCTCCAACTCCACTATGAGTTGCCTAGCTGGTTTGATTTGTTCATCAATCCTTCTTGTAAGCCTACCATTGTCTAACTTCTTTTTCATGTTGGTCTCTCTTGGCTCTTTGTCACATTCTTGCCCTAATTGGTCAAGCTATTCATATTTATAGTGTTGCTTTCTATTGTTCTCCTTTAATTTTCCTTGTTTGGGTGCGGTGTCATCAAGCTTGCAAACTGAGTCATTGTGCATTCACCACTCCATTGTAATAATGTCATTCCTTCAACCAGTCTGAAAATTAATTTTAATTTTAATGGAATTTGAGTAATTTGTGAAATGTGCGATCGTAATTTTACCAGTTTATAGCATATAAACATTTTATTTCAACTTTGCAGCAGCGTAGAACAATAAGCAAACCTCATTGTAACTTGTAACATAGACATTAAAACAGTCTGTATTTAAGAAACAAAAGTTTGTCAATGTTTTTCATTACAAAAACTTCATGCATATCTTAAAAAATTTCTATCTAAATGGTGAGCATCACTTATCAACACAGCTATGTAATGACCACCCTTGATTTTTTACTTTTTTGAATAAATGAAACAAGATATAGCTAATGTTGAATGTTGGCTTCACATTACATGCATGCACATTAAACCTACATATGCAAATGCTCTCATGAACAACTAACTGGATGTGTGGGTGTCCGCGCCAACTCAATTAGAACAATAATATGAAATAACAGGAGATTGCATCTATCTAGATTGTGAGGGTTTGTCACCATCGCCGCTTAATCAGTACAATAAGAAAAATTATTTTTCAACTATCCAAATGAGTGGGGGTTTGCCGCTTAAATAAACACTTATAATATGCAGCTAGTTTGAAAATTACAATACAAATCAAAACTAGGGATACCCAAATGGCAAAAACAAATTACAAACATGAAACTCACATACCCAGTTGTTGATAATAGAAAACAATGGACATGCAACAATGAATCCAGCAAATGAGGGTTTCTAAACCCTAGCCACTCAAACCAAATACCTCCAGAAACTTTCTAACAAGTACGACCTCCTTGAGAAAGTTCGGCCAGCAAGAAATAGAATACCAAGATAATCATTCATTACTAATAACATAATACCAGAATGCCAAGATGGCAAGGAAATGTTATTACTTTATTTATTACCAAAAACACAAGTCCAACATCCATATTCCAAAGTTCTTATATAATGGTCGGTTGGTTGGGAAAGCCAACGGACGCATCCTCTCGCTTCCTAACTACCCTCTCCCGACAAAGCATAACTAATTCTAATTACAATATTACTTTATTACGTACTACATTTATCCCCCCAGAAAAGAAGTCGTCTGGAAGACGACTACCCAACAGAACTAAAAGGAAAATCAGACTTCAAGAAGTAGGATGTGAAGACATCCCTAGACTCAGGGGGCTCGTTCGCAGAGGCGTAAGAGATCTTGTTCAGCAGCCTTTTGCTCGTCCCAAACTCCTTGGAGTACACGCAACGCATCCACCTTCTTTTCTTCTGCTGCTGCTAATTTCTCTTCTAGGCCAGCTTTTTCCATCTTCCATTTTCCTTCCCAAACAGCCCTTTCTTTCCATTCCCTTTTCCTTCGGTTTGTCAGTTCCTTTTCCTGCTAAAGTTCCAAGTATGTCCTTCTAAATGCTACCTCCATTTCTGCAAGTGTGTGTAGGAGGGGGGTGGTTGTTCCTCTGTGAGAAGTATGGTACAGCGGGCTGTCCAGCTTTCAACTAATTCCTCCTGCCTGTACCCACTATTCTGAAGTAGTCTACACTCTGTATGGCATTTCCCCTTCATGAATGTTGCCAAGGATTCCGTTGCTCTGACTATTGCCTCTAGGTTCTGATTCTTAGCCTATTATATAATATCCTTGGTAGTATGTTCCATACCTTGTACCTCTCTGAGAAATCTTTCTGTTGTGTCTTCCAATGAGAGGGCCTCGGAAAGTCCCACTTGGGCATTTAGCATTTCTATTATGTTTTCCCCTTCTACCTCCAAGGGGGGCGGCGAGGGTGGAGATACCATCCCAACTTCTTCAAGCAGTCTATCTGCCTCTTCTAGTATTACATCCTCAACAAGTATATCCTCCCCTAGTGTGTCTTGATTTTCAATGCTAGGTTTTTCCCCATACTTTTCATGCTGTGCATCCATTTTTCTGGCGGGCTGTACCACCAAGGCAAGAGGGTGTGCTACTTCTATACCTTGCGGTGTGTGCAGTCCTATCTTGTGTCCACATTTTTTCTGACAACTGAGATCTATCACCTTGGTACCAGTCTGTTGATCTGTAGGAACCAAGTTTGCTACTCCTGGCAAGAAAAAGTCGTGTTGCCCCCCATTGAGGAACCTTCTGTTGTCTACCTTCCCCCTCTGTACTATAGTTCTCTGTACGGCTGCCCTCTATGGTACGGACATCTGCCCGCGTACTACACATGGTACGGATGCCTTCCTCCGTACTAATAGTGGTACGTCCCTGCTGCATACTAGGCATAGTACAGACGCTTTCCTCCGTACTAGTGGTGGTACGTTCCTCTTCCGTCGCACCTGTGCGACGACCTGGTACGTTCCTCTTCCTCTGGATGTATTGCTCGTACCATGTTTTGAAAACTCGTACGCTTACCTCCTCTATACCCGTGCTTGGACTTACCTCCACCCCTCTAGTTCGTACGTTGTTTCGTACGAGTCCAATCCTTCTCCGCCAACCTCCGAAATTTTTGACTGCTCGTACTCCCAGGCGTACGTGGGTTCCTACTATTGATGCTCGTACGGCAACAACTTCTAATGTTTTTGCGGCCCGTACGTTGGTAACTCCTCTTGTGTTTCCAACTCATACAAATGTCTCCAACTCTTACATATGCCTCCAATTCGTTTGTATGCCTCCAACGCGTACGCCTCCAACCCGTACGCCCTTCATTTGGACTCTTCCATCTTCTGGATGTTTTACCTCGTGCACGTCCACCGCAGGCCTATTTGTGTTTATTGTCTGCAGCTTAGCCTCCTCGTATTCCACTTTCTTCTCCTTGCTAAATATATGTGTTGGTTTATTATTGAGGGTGCTCGTACCCTCCCTGTACTCCTTATAACCTTCTAGATACTTTTCTTCCGATTCGAATTCTTGGATTTGCAACATATTACATTCTGGTTAGAATACTTCATCGTCTCCCATCTGCCAATGAAACAGGCTGTTGAGAGAGCATGTTTCATCTTTTGAGCACTCCACAAGCCGGAGTATTCCTTCTTCGTCCGGTTCTACTCCTCCGTCCTCTCCTTCTGCCTCTGAATCAGATGCCAGATCCTGACTTACAGCCTGATTCTTTAGGTCAATTGTGTACTTTCGGCCGTCTTCTTCTATGTAAAGGGTATTTCTCTTCCAATTATGGGTGGCCTTTGCTGTGACCAGCCATCCTCTTCCCAACAATGCATCATATCCTTTCATTTCCAAGGAAATCACCACAAAGTCCAAGAGAAACTGTTGCGTACCAATTACTACTGTTTGTCCCATCAGAGTTCCTATCGGCTTAATTCCATGATGGTCTGCACCCACCAGTTGGAATGTGGACGGCCAAAGTGTAGGTTTCCCTAGTGCCTTCCAAGTTTCCTCAGGTAGGACATTCACGCCCGACCCTCCGTCCACTATATTATTTGTGAGTTTGCATCCCATTATCTCCATTTCTACAACTGCAGGTGTCCTCCCCATTCCTATGGTGAACAGGGTGTTGGTCTCTTTTTCGACTTGTGCTTCTTCTTGCTTCTCCTCCTAGAAGGGTACCTCTTCGCTACTTATTCCTTGTGTTATTAGTATTACTACCCACAACTGAGATAGCGTTTCTAATAGATCCGCAATTTTCACCGAAATGGTGGTCTCCAGTACTTGTTTCATGACGTTTGGTACCGGCTGGTTGATTGTGAGTTTAGCCGTACTTACTCCCCCTTCCTCTGCTATGTTATCTCTAATGTCCTTTCTGAATTCTTGGAATCTTTCTTTCTCTGTAGCTGCATCCGAATAAGCAAGTTGCCTGACCTGCATTCTTGCGATGGCGAATACTTCGTTTTCAGGCTCTGCAATGTCGAGCCTATTCACCCCCTTTTGTCTAGGGCAATTGCCATCCTCATGATTACCTAGCCCACACCATTTACACAACATCCCTTCATTTTGTCCTCCACCGTTCTGGCAATCCCGTGCAAAATGTCCCCATTCGTTGCATCGCCTACATTGAATCATGGGTCTTCCTTTAGAATCATACTGGATTGCTCTCTGGGGCATGTTGTTATTGCTATTGTTATTGTTGTTGTTGTTCCTCCCCCGTCTATTGTTCCTATACCCTCCAGATGAAGCTTATGTATTTGTGTTACGTGGAGGGGTGGAGGGTGGTGTGGATTATTCTCCTTGGGTGAAGAATACTTGTGCATTATGTGCCTTTAGATTGTAGGGACTGAATTTGATTGTGTGGCCTAACAACTAGATGTCATAGAAGGCTTTGTGCAGGCATGTTCCTTTTGTATGTCCTTCCTTTTCGCAATTTGTACACCACAGTTCCCTCCCCTCTTTTTTCTTCCTTACTTCCTGTTACTTCCTTCATTAGCCACATCATGTCCTTTCTCAAAGCTTGGATGGTCTTGGATTCGTCCCCGCTCTCCTCTGAACTCTCACTCCCGCTTCCCTGTCTCTTTGCTTTGGAAGTTTTGTTCTCACTTTCTATATGCATTGCCCGATGCATGCCTTTCCATAGGATGATGGTGGTACTATCTTAATTTTCCGTTTTAAGGACGAGGTTAACCCTTCAATGAACCACCTTTTTTTAATCCGTCGACAGGTTTGTTGTCCAGCTTCCCTATCAATTCCTTGAGTCTCCTGCTATATCCCTTGACTGGTTCATTTTTTCCTTGCCTAGTATTATAAATTTTTGTGACTATCTTGTCATCATCACGTAGGAGTCTGAATTCCTCCTCAAAAGCGGTACAAAGGTCCTTCCATGTGGTCTTCTTCGCAGCGTCCAAGTTTGTATACCAATCAATAGCTATACCTCTTAGTGTGGCGGGAAAAGCTATTAACCATTCATCCGCATTGTTTTCTCCATTGGCTTGCCATATAGTTATACATGTTTTACAATGATGAGCAAGGTCCTCTGATCCTTCTCCAGTAAATCTAGGGAGTTTTTGTTTGTCTAACGCCATTTTCCTTCCACTCTTCCCTCCTGCCGATACGCTCCCTCTTGTCGGGACGCTTCCTCCTGTCGGGACACTTCCTCCTGACAGGACGTTCCCTCATCCCGGGACGCTCCCTCATGTCGGGACTCTCCCTCCTGTCGGGACGCTCCCTCCTGCCGAGATGCTTCCTCCTGTCAGGACGTTCCCTCCTGTCGGGACCCTCCCTACTCGACTGGTAATATCTTCTTCCCTTGTGATTCTTTTGTCTGGTTGGGGCTTTGTTCCAGTCGGTGCTCTCTTCGTGCGGTGGTTTCAGGATTCTTCCACCCTTCCTTCCTTCGTGATGCTTCCGAAATAGCCAAGTTGGCTATACCTTCTATTGTGTTTTCAATCAGCCTTTCCTCAATTTGTCTTGCACTTAGAGGTTGGTTCACCAATCCTCTTAAGTGGCGACGTCTTTCTTCTTGTTGGTGCAGACCTAGAATTCGCAGGGCAGCCTCCTCTTCAGTTTCTTCTTCTGGCCTACGCTTGGGATACTTATATGGAAGCAGGGGCATGAATTGTTTTACTGTCTGGTTGTTTTCCTTGGATTATGACGCTCCTCCAGTTCCCATGTACTTCTTTCTGCCAACTGTTGGAGCACATGTTATCTCCTTATTGGCATGAGATCACAGGCAGTTGTGACCTCCTTGTTAGCATCTTCTTTAATTGTGATGTTTGGATAGACGATTGGGTTTCCCTTCAGTTTCTCCTTTCTGAACAGCCCTTTTGTAACTTTAAGTCCTTCTCCTACATGTATTTTTTCCTTCTATCACAATCTCTATTTTGTTTAGGTAAGTGCTTCATCCTTAAATCTATGCAGTTTCTTAGAGGCATATCATGTTGTAATCCTCAATCTATGCAATCTTGTCAAAATTGATCTTTTAAGTTTTAGATCAACCATGGGTTCATTTCCTTCTTGATGTTCTACTCTAGGCAAGAATGTTGGTAACATCAGCCTCAAACTTGTCGTAGACATACATCTAATAGGAGTTCTATTGTTGATGGATTGACCTCCATTGCCTCCATTGTTTATCATGGTTTGTGTAAGCATTCCCAACAATTAAAGTTAATTTCTCTTGAATGTTTCTTTGCTCTTCCATAAATTGATTCATGCAGTTGTGGAATTCTCTATTTTCCCCGATACAACTTTCTTCTTGTTTATTTGTTTTTTGCGGAGTACTCGGATGTTATCTTACCTTCTATAGTTTGGCAGATTTCTTTCAGCAGTAGTACTTCATTTCTTTCTTACTCATCAATATTCACAGGCTGGCAGGATAGCTCGCATTAATACGACTTGTAATGTCCACTTATGCAATCTTTTAGGGTTAGGGATTAATTTCTTATCATTTCATTTACATGAGACTTCTTTCTATTAAAACTTATACTCGATGAATTTGGATAGTAAAAATATGCTTATTGCAAATATCTACTTCCTTGTTATTAACTCAAATGTAATAAATGATGGAAACTATCTTGGATCTGCAATCCTCATATCTAAATGCTTTAGATAATAAGATCGATATGAAAATCTGATAAGAAAATATTATTCAATTGATCTAGATGTCTTTCAATTTGTAAGAACAAAGGAATGGATTATATCAATATAAGCATATCGATCAAGTAAATATACAATTCGCTATTTTGGATATCTTCTTATTATGAGTGCAATATTAACTGTTCTAATCTGAAGTGTATAATGTCCTATCTGACTTGTGGATGTTACAAGTCTTATCTTGTACTAAATATCAACATTGTAAGGAAAGAATGTAATCGACATGATATATTGATCAAGTTATAACAATCTTGCTGTTTCAGATATCTACTATGATGTATATGCAAATTATTTATCACTGCTGATCAGTCTGAACTGATTGCTTGTCTGATATAATAATGTAATGGCAATGATTAAATAAAGGTTGATCTGCTGTTTCAGATAAGTTGCTCAATGCTTATGCGATAATTATATCACTATTCCTGATGTATATCCTTGTATTCATGTTATCTGACTCTCTGACTAACAGTAGATTACTTCCACCTAGGTCTGCAAGATATATATTAGTAAACTGATTTCTGCATGTCTTTTGAAATGATGATGATATCCCTTTCATATGCTACAAAGAGATGAGTATAAAAGATCGCAACTATTCACCACACCACTTGGGTGATTGATCTCTTGGTAATTGCACACTTTATGCTGATTGGTGCTAATTGCAATGTTTCATTATCTTAACTATTCCATGTGATTAACTTATTAATTGTTCCCTTGTAAGGCGATTATGGAAATGGATTGCTATATGCTAATTTGCGATTACCTCTAATGAGTTGGTGTTTTTTACTAACAACTCTGTTTGCATTATGGATTGCAGCTCTAATTATTGCTTATTGTGGTCGCTGACTGTGTGGGAGTTGATAACAGGGATAACTTTAAGAAACCCCCTCCTAGGAAAAAGTGTAAAATCCTAGCGAATCGCACATTAATTTAGGGGAAAAAATTTCTTGATGATGGCGAATTTTTTTTCCAAATTAGGAAAATGATATAAAGGCGAAGGCGATATTTTCCCTGCGCAATGAAAATTCCATAAATTCCTGGCGAATAATACATTAATGTGGGGAAAATATATATTGTGTGAGGCGAATTTTTTTCTTTTGAAGTAAATACATTATAATAAATGAGGCGAATGATTTTTTGTTGAAGGGGAAAAAAATATTTGTGCTGGCAAATTTTATGTGCCTTTTGAAAAAATATATATTTTTTTGGCTAATCTATCGTTAAATATGGGAAAAATATATATTGGCGATTTTCAAAAGATGGGACTTGTCAATGCGTCATGTGGGCCAACGCCAACTAATAATCTGTTTAGGTGGACGGTTGATAATGTATCACAGTTGTCATTAATAAAAGAAATGTTTTATCACTAACACTAAATCTGGCTATTTCTAATTTCTCACACTCGTGCTTTTAATATGAAAGATTTACAGAATTTTGAAGGACAAATGAATTAATTAGGTTAGAGAAAGAATTAAGGGCTATTTATAGATGATCTACACTTCCTTCTTCTTCAATTCTCCTTT